>CM040437.1:32055901-32348712 GCA_022702705.1 Papilionanthe hookeriana x Papilionanthe teres
CAGTTATTGTATTGCTATTGGGTCAAGGATTAACCATTTCAATGAAGTTGAATTTTTTATCAGTTTATATATTCACTAAATGAATCGCTCATCAGGTTAATGATCGACCATTGCGACCAAAGCTTCGACTTTTTGATAAGAGATCGTCTTATCGGGTCGATATCATTGGTCATTCAGTCAGAATCGACTATTTTGACCACGATCGACTTTTTTGTTCAAAAGTTAACCTCATTTGGGTGAATGGGTTGGTCATTGGGTCGAGGATTGACCATTTTGACCAAAATCGACTTTTCGGGTCAAAAAAAGCCGACCCGATCGGGCCAACGGGTTAGTCCTTCAGGTCAAGATCGACCATTTTGAACAAAGTTGACTTTTGCTCGAGAGATCGACTCATTGGGTCGATAATCGGTCATTCAGTCAATTATCGATTATTTTTTACCAAAATTAAATTTTCGGTCAAAAGTTAACACCATTCGGTCTAAGCGCGGTTATCATTGTGTCGGAGAAATCGACCATTTTAACCAAAGCCGACTTTTTGGTCGAATTTGACCTCTTAGGTCGATGGGCTGGCCATTGTGGGCGAAGGATCGACCATTTCGAATTCGAAAGTCGACTTTTTGTACATAGTTTGGCTTACTAAGTCGATAATGTGTCATTAAGTGAAAATCAGTATCTATTTTCGACTAAAGTCGACTTTTTGGTCAAAAGTTAACATATTGGGTAGTTGGGCAGGTCATTGGGTCGAGGATCGACCATTTCGACCAAAGTTGACTTTGCAGTCCTATGTCGATCTGTCAGAGTCGATGGGCCGGTCGATTAGCCGAGGATTGAATCCATTTCGACCAAAGTCGACTTTTAGTAAAAGATCGACTTACTGTGTCAATAACTGGCTATTAGATCAGTAAATTAATTATTTCGACTAAAAATGGAATATTTTGTGAGGAGTCGATCTGTCAGGGGTCTATGGGGCGGTCATCGTGTTAGAAATTAACCATTTTCGACTGAAGGTTGGCTTTTTGTCGAAAGTCGACTGTCCATGGAGTCACTGAGTGCGTCATTATGTCGAAAATTAACAATTTCGACCAAAATCGACGCTTTAGTCGGAAATGTCGGACGAATGGGCCAATGTGGCTCGTCATTGGGTCGAAGGATTTGCCATTTTGAAAAATGTGGATTTTTTTTGTCGAGAGAATGACTTATTTGGTCGATAACCGGTCATCGGGTCTACAAATTGGCTATTTCGACCAAAATTAAATTTTGGTGAAAAGTCGACCCATCGAGCCGACGGGTCGATCATTCTGCTAAAAACATCAAACACATTTCGACCAATGTGTCGACTTTTTGTTCAAGAGCTAACATATTCGGTCGATAAGGTGTTAATCGGGTCAAGAATCGACCCATTTTGACCAAAGTCGACTATTCGGTGAAAAGTCGACTTGTTGGGTTCGATGAAAGGTGATTAGGTCGAAAAATTGACTATTTTTAACAAAATTAACTTTTTGGCCAAGAAAAGTCGACATGTTTTGTCGACGGGTTTCCGTCTTTCGAATCGAGGATTGACGATTTTGTCCAAAATCGACTTTTCGGGGTCGGCATCGACTAATCGGGCCGACAACTGGTTAATAATTTAAAAATTAACTATTTTTACCGAAATTAACTTTTTAGTCGAAAGTTGACTCGTTATGTCGATAGGCCGGTCGTCGGATCTGAGCATCGATCATTTTCACCGATGCCGATTTTTTTTGGTCGAAAAGTCGACTGCACGAGTCGAATGGGCTGGTCATTCGGCTAAGGATCGAGTTCATTTGTCGCCAAAGCTGACTTTTTGGTCGTAGAGATCGGGTTACTCGGGATAATAATCGGTCACTAGGTAAAAAATCGGTCGTTTTGACCGTAACCGACTTTTTAGGTCATAAGTTAACCTATCGGGTTCGATGAACCGGTCATCAGGTGAAAAATCGATCATTTTCGACCCAAAGTGGACTTTTCGATAAGAGATCGACTTATAGGGTCGATGGGGCGATCATTAGGTAAAAAATCGGCTATTTCGATCCAAAATCGACTTTTTGGCTAAAAGTCGACCTATTGGGTCAGTAATGGGTCAGTCATCGGGGTGCAGGATCGACCATTTCTGGCGAGAGTCGATTTTTCGGTCGAAGTCGCACGGTCGAATTCGATGGGCTGGTGATCGGGGTCAAGGATCGACCATTTCGACCGGAGCTTCGGTTTTTCGGTCACATATCGGCTTATTCGGTTCGATAAGCAAAAAATCGAACATTTCGACCAAAATCGACTTTTCGGTTAAAAGTCGACCTGTTCGGGTTCGAAGATCGGTAACCGGATCGAAGGTTCGAGTCATTTCGACAAAATTCGACTCGTTGGTAAAGATCAAACACTATCGCGTCAATGAGTCGGTCATCGGGCCGCACATCGACCATATTAACCAAAGTTAACTTTTTTGTTAAAAAGTCGACCTATCAGGTCTCGGGTTTGTCTTTCGTCGTGATCGACCCATTTGTCACCAAAGTAGTCTTTCTCGGTCAAGAGTCGACCTACGGGGTCAATGGTCAGGTCTTCGGGCTAGAAATCGACCATTTTAATCCAAAGTCGACTTTTTAGTCGAAAGCTGAGTTATTAGGTCGATGGGGCTGTCGTATAGGTTAAAAATCGACTATTTTCGACAAAAATTTGCTTTTTTGTCAATGATAGCCGACTTTCAATCAGGTTAATGGGCAAGTCATTGTCTCAAAGATTAACCATTTCGACCGTAACCGACATTTTGATCGAAGTTACAACTGTCGGGTCCCCATTGGGTCGGCCATTGAGTCGAGCGATGACCACTTGACCAAAGTCGACGCTTTGGCGAGAGATCGATTTATTGGGTGGTCGTAAATTCGTCATTAGTCGAAATCGATTATTTTTACCAAAAGTACGACTCGTTTTGTTAAAAGCCGAACTGTCAGATTGATGGGTCGGTCATCGGGTCATTAATCGAACCATTTCGGCCAAAGTCGACTTTAGGTCGAAAGTTAACCTGTCAGATCGATAAGCGCGAGCCAATTAGATCCGAAAATTAACAATTTTGACCAAAATCGACTTTTTGCTCACAAAAGTCGACTTCGTTGGGTCGATGAGTTGGTTATTATGTCAAAAATCGACTATTTCGACCGAAATTGACTTTTTGTTACATAAGTCGATCTCATCGGATCAATATGCCAGTCATCAGGTCAACGGATCGATCATTTCGACAAAAGTCAATTTTGGTTAAAATTCGATTCTGGGTCAATGGGTCAGTAATTGGCCGAAATCGTCCATTTTAACCAAAGTTGACTTTTTGGTCAAAAGTCGATCTTTAGGTCAATGGGTTGTCATTGGGTCAAAAATCGACCATTTTGAGCAAAGTCGACTTTTTGGTCAAAAGTTGACCTATTAGTCAATGGGTTAGACATTTAGTAAAGGATCGACCATTTTCGATCAAAGTTAGCCTTATTGTCAAAGGTCGACCTATTTTGGTCAATGAGATGGTTATGTAGGTCAAAAATTAACAATTTTGACTAAAGTCGACTTTTGGTCAAAAGTTGACCTATCGGGTCAATGGGTTGGTCATTAGTCAGGATCGACCTTTTTGGCCAAAGTTGACTTTTGTCAAAAAGTCGATCGAGCGATGTCATTTGGGTCAAGGATCGACCATTTTAACCAAAATTCACATTTTGGTCAAAAGTCAACCTATCGGTCAATGGGCTTATTATCGAGTCAAAGATTGAATCATTTTGACCAAAGTCGATGTTTTGGTCAGAGATCGACTTATTAGGTCAATAATTGGTCATTAGAGTTAAAAATTCGACTATTTCGACCAAAATCGGTTTTTTAGTCAAAAGTCGACCTATTGGATCAATGGGTCGGTCATCGGGTCGAATATCGACCATTTTGACAAAAGTTGACTTTTGGGTCAAATAGTTAACCTATAGGGCTCAATGGGGTGGTCGTTAGTTCAAAAATTGACTATTTTGGACCAAAATTCGACTTTTGGTCAAAAGTTAACCTATTGGGTCAATGAGTCGATCATTATGTCAAAAATCGATTATTTTCGACCAAAATCGATTTTTTGGTCAAAAGTCGACCTATTGGGTCACTGAGTCGGTCAATTGGTCGAGGATCGATCATTTTGATAAAAGTAGATTTTTTGGTAAAGTTTCAACCTATTGGTCAATGGGTCGGTCATTTGTCAAGGATCGGACATTTTGATCAAAGTTAACTTTTTTTTCAAAAGTTGATTTATTGGGTCAATGGGTTGGCCATTGTGTTAAGCATTGACCATTTTCACCAAAGTTGATATTTAGGTCAAAAGTTGACCTATTGGGTCAATAATTGGTCATTAGGTCAAAAATTGACTATTTTGACCAAAATTGACTTTTTGTTTAAAAGTTGATCTATTGGGTCAATGGGATGTCATTGGGTCAAAGATTGACCATTTTGACAAAAGTTGACTTTTTGATCAAAAGTTGACCTATTGGGTCAATGGGTTGGTCATTGGGTCAAGGATTGACCATTTTGACCAAAGTTGACTTTTAGTCGAGATCGACTTCATTGGGTCAATAATTGGCAATCAGGACAAAATCGACTATTTCGACCAAAATCGAGTTTTTGGTCAAAAGTCGACCTATTAGATCAATGAGTTGGTCATCTGGGCCAAGAATCGACCATTTTCACCAAAGTTTACCTTTCGAGTTAAAAGGTTCTATTATGGTCAATGCGCTGGCCATTTCGGCCACAAATCGATCATTTGACCGAAGTCGACTTTTTAGTCGAAAGCGTTAATGTTGGGTGAGTCATTAGTCAAGATCGACTATTTCGACCAAAGTTGACTTATTGGTTAAAAGTTCCGACTGAGTAAATGGGTTCATTATCGGATCGGATTTAAGATTTTGACCAAAGGCGATTTTTGGTCGAGATCGACTCGTTCAACCGTATCAGTCAGGATTCGACTATTTACGATCAAAATCGAAGTATTGGTCAAAGTTGATCCGATTAATGGAGTGGTGTTGTGCCGAAATTGACTATTTTAACCAGAGTTGACTTATTGGTCAAAAGTTGATCAATGGGTCATTCGGTATTAAAAAAAATGCTATTATTACGACGAAAATCGACTTTTTCGTCAAAAGTTTACCTATTGGGTCAATGGGTCGGTCATCGGGTCAAGGATTGACAATTTTATCCAAAGTCGACTTTTCGATGAAAAGTCGACTCGATTGGGTCAATGTGGTCGGTCATCGGGTCAAGGATCGACCATTTTGACCAAAGTCGACTTTTTGGTCGGAGATCGACTTATTGGGTCGATAATCTGATCATTAGGTCAAGAAAATTGTACATATTTCACCAAAATATGTACTTTTCGGATAAAAGTCAGATATATTGAGTGTTAACTACGGTCGGGTCATCGGCCGAAAAGGATTGATTCATTTGTCAATCAAAAGTTGACTTATTCAGTAAAAATCTGACATGAGTCAATATTGCAATGGGTGGTCATTAGGTTAAAAATCGACCATTTTGACCAAAGCCTGACTTTTTGGTTAAAAGTCAACATATTACGGTCAATGAATCAACCATTTCGATCCAAAGTTGTCTTTTTGGCCAAAAGTTGATCTTCGGGTCAATGGGTTCGTTATTGGGTCGAAGATTGACCATTTTAACTAAAGTTGTCTTTTTGTTCAAAGAGTTAACCTATTGGGTCAATAGGTGGTCATTTGGTTACAAAGTCAACTATTTTGACTAAAATTTACTTTTTCGTCAAAAGTCGACTACTGGGTCGATGGGTATGTCGATGGTCAAGGATTGACCATTTCACCAAAGTCGACGTTTTGGTCATGAGATCGATCTTATCGGTCAATAATCGCTCATTAGGTAAAAAATCGACTATTTTGATCCAAAATTTACTTTTTGTCAAAAGTTAACGTATTATTGTCAATGGGTTGGTCATCGGGTCAAGGATCGATCATTTCGACAAAAGTTAACTTTTCGGTCAAAAGTTCGATCTATTAGGTCAATGGGTTGATCATTAGGCTAAAGATCGACTCATTTTAACTCAAAGCCGACTTTTTGAGTCAAAAGTTGACCTATTGGGTCAATGATCGACCATTTTGACCAAAGTTTTCTTTTTAATCAAAAATCGACCTATTGGGTTAATGAGTCGTTATCGTAGTCGAAATTGACCATTTTGACCAAAGTCGTCTTTCTGCGTAATAGTTGACTTATTAGGTCAATGCGGTGGTTCGTTATGTTAAAAATTTAACTATTTCGACCAAAATTGACTTTTTGGTCAAAAGTTGACTATTCGGGTCAACGGGTACGTCATTGTGTCGCAAGATCGACCATTTCGACCAAAATTGACATTTTTTGCCAAACACTGACTCTATTCGGGTCAATGGATCAGTCGTCAGGTCGAGTTAGATCGAACTCATTTCGACTAAAGTCGACGTTTTGGTCAGAGATCGACTTATTGGGTCAATGGTGCGGTCATTAGGTCAAAATCGACTATTTTCGACCAAAATTGACTTTTGGTCAAAAGTCAATCTTATTAGCGCCAATGCTGTCATTATGGCATAAATCGACCATTTTAACCAAAGTTAACTTTTTCGTCAAAAGTCGACTCTATCGAGTTGCAAGTAATGATCGAACATTTTGACCAAAGTTGATTTTTGGTCAAAAGTCGATCTATTGGGTCAATGGTCGGTCATTAGGTCAAAAATCGACTAATTTCAACTAAAGTTGACTTTTTAGTCAAAAGTCGACCTATCAGTCAATGAGCGTGATTAGGTTAAAAATCGACTATTTTGACCAAAGTTGTCTTTTTGGTCAAAAGTCGACCAATTAGGTCAATGAGTGAAGTCATTAGTCTCAAGGATCGATCATTTTCGACTAAAATCGATCTTTTTGGTCAAAAGTTATCTATCGGACTCAATGGGTTGGTCATTGGGTCAAGGATATACCATTTTGACCAAAGTTGACTTTTTGGTCAAAGATTGATTTATTAGGTCAATAATCGACTATTATTACCAAAATTGACTTTTTGATTAAAAGTCGAACTTTGGATCAATGATTTAGTCTAATCAGTCATAAATTCACCTATTGAGTCAATCATTCAGGTCATTGTGTCACAAATCGATCATATTTACAAAAATTGACTTTTTGCTAAAAATTTGACCTATTGGGTCAATGGGTTCGTCGTTGGGTCAAAAATTGACCATTTTAACCCAAGTTGAATTTTTCGTCAAAAATTGGCCTATTGGGTCAATGGGTTTGACTTTTGGTAAAGGATTGACCATTTTGATCAAAGTTGCCTTTATCGTTAAAAGTTGACCTATTTTGGTAAATGAGATGGTTATTGGGTCAAGAATCGACAATTTTGACCAAAGTCGACTTTTGGTCAAAAGTCGACCTATTGGGTCAATGGGTCGGTCATTAGGTCTAGGATCGACCATTTCGACCAAAGTCGACTTTTTGGTCAAAAGTAGACCTATTGGGTCAATGGGTCAGTCATTGGGTCAAGGATTGACTATTTTAACCAAAATCGACATTTTTGTCAAAAGTCAACTTATTGTGTCAATGGGCTGTCATTACGAGTCAAGGATTGGATCATTTTGACCAAAGTTGATCTGTTTTGGTCAAAGATCGACTTATTGGGTCAATAGTCGGTTATTGGTCAAGAATCGACTATTTTCGACCAAAATCGACTTTTTAGTTAAAAGTCGAATTTGTTGGCTATCGAGTCAATATCAGCTAGAAATCGACCATTTCGACAAAAGTTGACTTTTCGGTCAAAAGTTGACCCATTGGGTCAATGGGTCGGTCATTAGTTCAAAAATTGACTATTTTGACCAAAATTCACTTTTTGGTCAAAAGTTAACCTATCGGTCAATGAGTTGGTCATCAGTCAAAAATCGACTATTCAAAATCAACTTTTTGGTCAAAAGTCGACCTATCAGGTCAATAGTCGGTCATTGGTTCAAGGATCGATCATTTTGAACAAAGTCGAGTTTTTTGGTCAAAAGTTTAACCTCTTGGTTAATGGGTCGGTCATTCAGTCAAAAATCGAACTATTTTGACCAAAGTCGACTTTTTTGTCAAAAGTCGACTTATCGGGTCAATGGGTTAGTCATTTGGGTCAAGGATCGACCATTTTCACCAAAGTCGACTTTTAGGTCGAAAGTTAACTTATTGGGTCAATAATTGGTCATTAAGTCAAAATTTGACTACTTATGACCAAAATTGAATTTTTGGTCAAAAGTCGACATATTCGGGTCAACGGGCTCATTATCGGGTCGATGATCGACCATTTCGACCAAAGTCGATTTTTTGATCAAAAGTCGACCTATTAGGTCAATTGGTCGGTCATTGGGTCAAGGATCGACTCATTTCGACCAAAGTCGACATTTTGGTCAAGATTGATTTATTGGGTTAATAATTCATCATTAGGTCAAGAAATTGACTATTTTGACCAAAATTGACTTTTTGGTCAAAAGTCGACTTATTGGGTTAATGGGTCATTCATTAGGTAAAGGATCGATCATTTCGACCAAAGTTCACTTTTTGGTCAAAATTCGACCTATCGGGTCAATGGGTCGGATCATTGTGTTAAAAATCGACCATTTTGACCAAACTTGACTTTTTGGTCAAAAGTTAACATCATCGGGGTCATTAATGAATGATCATTTTGTCCAAAGTTGATCATTTTTGTCAAAAGTTGACTTTTTGGGTCAATGGGTCGTTATCGGGTCGAAGATCGACCATTTTAACTAAAGTTGTCTTTTTTGGTCAAAAGTCGACCTATCGGGTCAATTAGGTCAGTCATTGAGTCAAAAATCGACTATTTTGACCAAAATTTACTTTTTGGTCAAAAGTCGACCTATTGGGCCAATGGGTATGTCATCGTGTCAAGGATTGACCATTTCGACTAAAGTCGAATTTTTGTCAAGAGTTGACTTATTCGGTCAATAATTTGCGTCATTAGGTCAAAGATCGATTATTTTGACCAAAATTAACTTTTTGGTCAAAACTCGACCTATCGGGTCAATAGGTCAGTCATTGGGTCAAGGATCGATCATTTTGACCAAAGTCGACTTTTTGGTCAAAAGTTGACCTATTGGATCAATGAGTTTGTCATCAGTTAGAAATCGACCATTTTAACTATAGTTGACTTTTCGTCAAAAGTCGATCTATTTAGTCAATGAGTTGATCATTTCGACCAAAGTCGTCTTTTTGGTCAAAAGTCGACCTATTTGGGTTAATGGGCTCAGTCATTGTGTCAAAATCGACCATTTTAACCAAAGTTGACTTTTGGTCAATGAGTCGACCTATCGGGACAATGAGTGGTCATTATGTTAAAAATCGACTATTTTGACCAAAATTTACTTTTTGTCAAAAGTTAACCTATTTGAGTCAATGGGTATGTCATCAGGTCAAGGAATCGACCATTTCGACCAAAATCGACTTTTCGTCAAAAGTTAACCTATCGGGTCAATGGATTGGTCATCGGGTCAAGGATTAACCATTTCGACCAAAGTCGACTTTTGGTCAAGAGTCAACTTATCGAGTCAATAATCGGACATTAGGTCAAAATCGACTATTTCGACCAAAATCGACTTTTTGTCAAAAGTCGACTTATCGAGTCCATGTGTCGATCATCGCGGTCAAAATTAACAATTTTAACCAAAGTTAACTTTTGGTCTAAAGTCGACTTATTGGGTCAATGGTCTTATCATCAGTCAAAGATCGACCATTTTCGACCAAAGTCGACCTTTTGGTCAAAAGTCGAATCTTTCGGGTCAATGGTTGGTTATCGGGTCGAGAATCGACCATTTTAACTAAAGCCGACTTTCTGGTCGAGAGTTCACCTTATTAGGTCAATGGGGTGGCTGTTAGGTTAATAATTGACTATTTTGACCAAAATTTTCTTTTTTGTCAAAAGTTGACCAATAGGGTCAATGGGTAAGTCATTGTCTCAAGTATTGACCATTATGAACAAAATTGACAATTTGGTCAAAAGTTAACCTATTGGGTCAATGGGTTGGTCATTGAGTCAAGGATTCGACCATTTCGACCAAAGTCGACTTTTGGTCGTCAGATCGATTTATTAGGTCAATAATTCGGTCATTAGGTCAAAATCGACTATTTTTGACCAAAATCGACTTTTTGTTAAAAGTCAACTCATTCGGTCAATGGGTCGGTCATCGGGTCGAATATCGACCATTTTGACCAAAGTCGATTTTTACGTCAAAAGTCGACCTATTGGGTCAATGGGTTGGTCATTAGGTCAAAATTAACATTTCGACTAAAATCGACTTTTTGGTCAAAAGTCAATTTACTGGGTCAATGAGTCGTCATTATGTCAAAAATTGACTATTTTGACCAAAATCGACATTTTGGTCAAAAGTTCGACCTTATCTGGTCAATATGATCGGTCATTGATTCAAGGATTGATCATTTTGACCAAAGTCAACTTTTTAGTAAAAATTGACCTATTGGGTCAATGGGTTCATATCGTGGTCAAGGATCGACCATTTTAACCTAAGTCAATTTTTCGGTCAAAAGTTGACTTATTGGGTTAATGGTTTGATTCGTCAAAGATGACTATTTTGATCAAAGTCGACTTTTTGGTCAAAAGTCGACCTTATTGTCAATGAGATGTTATTAAGTTAGAAATTGACCATTTTGATCCAAAATTGACTTTTTGGTCAAAAGTTGACCTATTGGGTCAATGGGTCAGTCATTGGGTCAAAGATCGACTATTTTGGCTAAAGTTGACTTTTTGGTCAAAAGTTGACTATCGGGTCAATGGGTGGTCATTGGGTCAAGATCGACCATTTCGACCAAAATCGACATTTTGGTTAAAAGTTAACCTATTTGGTCAATGAGCTGGTCATTGGGTCAAGAATTGACCATTTTGACCAAAGTTAATTTTGTTCAGAGATCGACTCATTTGGTCAATAATTGCTATAGGTCAAAAATTGACTATTTTGATCAAAATCGACTTTTTAGTTAAAAGTCGACTCTATTCGTTAATAGGTTAGTCATTGGGTCAAGAATTGACCATTTTCGACCAAAGTTAACTTTTGGTCAAAAGTTAACTTATCAGCATCAATGGAGGTCGTCATTGGGTCAAATATCGATTATTTTGACCAAAATTAACTTTTGGTCAAAAGTTAACCTATCGAGGTCAATGAGTCAGTCATTATGTCAAAATTGACCATTTTGACTAAAATTGACTTTTTGGTCAAAAGTCGACTTATCGGGTCAACGGAGTTGGTCATTCGGTCAAGGATCGATCATTTCGATCGAAAGTTGACTTTTTGTAAAATTTTAACTTATCGGTCAATGGGTTGTCATTCGTCAAAGATCGACCATTTTGATCAAAGTTAACTTTTTTGTCAAAAGTCAATTCAGCGTCAATAAGTCAGTCATCAGGTCAAGCATCGACCATTTTGACCAAAGTCGACATTTTGGTCAAAAGTCGACTTATTGGGTCAATAATCGGTCATTAGTCAAGAATCGACTATTTTGACCAAAATTGACTTTTTGGTCAAAAGTTTATCCATTGGGTCAATGGGATGGTCATTGGGTCAATGATCAACCATTTCGACTAAAGTCGACTTTTTGATCAAAAGTTGACCTATCGAGTCAATGGGTCAGTTGTTGGTCAAGGATTGACCATTATGACCAAAGTCGACTTTTTAGTCGAAGATCGACTTATCGGGTCAATAATTGGTCATTAGGATAAAAATCGACTATTTTGACCAAAATCGACGTTTTTGTTCAAAAGTCGATCTATTGGATCAATGAGTAGTCATCAGGTAAAGAATCGACCATTTCGACCAAAGTTTACTTTTTGGTCAAAAGTCGATCTATTGGGTCAATGGTCGGTCATTGAGTCAATGGATCGACCATTTTGACCAAAGTCGACTTTTTAGTCGAAAGATCGACCTATTCGGTCAATAAGTGGTCATTAGATCAAAAATCGACTATTTCGACCAAAGTCAACTTTTGGTCAAAAGTCGACTTCTTGTCAAAAGTCGACCGATCGAGTAATGTGGTCATTATCGGTCAAAAATCGACCATTTTGGACAAAGGTGACTTTTTGGTCAGAAATTGACTTGTTCGGTTAATAATTAGTTATTAGGTCAAAATTTGACTAATTAGACCAAAATTGAATTATTGGTCAAAAGTTGATCCATTGGGTCAATGGGGTGGTGTTTGTGTTAGAAATTAACATTTTAACTAGAGTTGACTTTTTGGTCAAAAGTTGGCCTATTGGGTCAATGGGGTAGTCATTAAAAAAAATTGACTATTATGACGAAAATTGACTTTTTGGTCAAAAGTTGACATATTGGGACAATGGGTTGGCCATTGAGTCAAGGATCGACAATATTTGACCAAAGTTGATTTTTTGATCAAAAGTTGACTCAATTGGTCAATTGGTCGGTCATCGAGGTCAAGGATCGACTATTTTGACCAAAGTTGACTTTTTGGTCAGAGATTGACTTATTTGGTTAATAATTGATCATTAGTTAAGAAATTGACTATTTTGACCAAAATAGACTTTTTGGATAAAAGTTGACATATTGGGTAAATAAGTTGGTCATTGGGTAAAGGATTGATCATTTCGACAAAAGTTGACTTTTTGGTAAAAATTTTACCTATTGGGTCAACGGGTTGGTCATTGTGTTAGAAATTGACCATTTTAACCAATCTTGACTTTTTGGTCAAAAGTTAACGTATTGGGTCAATGAATGACCATTTTGACCAAAGTTGTCTTTTTGGTCAAAAGTTGACCTTTTGGGTCAATGGGTTTGTTATTGGGTCAGAAATTGACCATTTTAACTAAAGTTGTCTTTTTGGTCAAAAGTTGACCTATTGGGTCAATGGGGTGGTTATTAGGTTAAAAATTGACTATTTTGACCAAAATTTACTTTTTTGTCAAAAGTTGACCAGTTGGGTCAATGGGTATGTCATTGTGTCAAGGATTGACCATTTTGACCAAAGTTGACTTTTTGGTCACAGATTGACTTATTCGGTCAATAATTGCTCATTAGGTAAAAAATTGACAATTTTGGCCAAAATTTACTTTTTGGTCAAAACTTGACCTATTGGGTCAAAGGTTGGTCATTGGGTCAAGGATTGATCACTTTGACAGAAGTTGACTTTTTGGTAAAAATTTGACCTATTGGGTCAATGGGTCAGGTCATCAGGTTAGGAATCGACCATTTTAACTAAAGTTGACTTTTTCGATCAAAAGTTGACCTATTGGGTCAATGATTGACCATTTCGACCAAAGCTGTCTTTTTGGTCAAAAATTGACCTTTTGGGTTAATGGGTTTGTTATTGTGTCAGAAATTGAACATTTTAACTAAAGTTATCCTTTTGGTCAATAGTTGAACTATTGGGTCAATGGGGTGGTTGTTATGTTAAAAAAAATTGACTATTTTGACCAAAATTTATTTTTTTGTCAAAAGTTGACTAATTGGGTCAATGGGTATGTCATTGTGTCAAGGAATGACCATATTGACCAAAATTGACATTTTGGTCAAATATCACCTATTGGGTCAAAGGATTGGTCATTGGGTCAAGAATTGACCATTTTAACCAAAGTTGACGTTTTGGTCAGAGATTGACTTATTGAGTCAATAATTGGTCATTAAGTCAAAAATTAACTATTTTGACCAAAATTAACTTTTTGTCAAAAGTTGACTTATTTGGTCAATGGGTTGGTCATTGGGTCATAAATTGACCATTTTAACCAAAGTTAACTTTTTGTCTAAAGTTTACCTATTGGGTCAATGGTTTTGTCATTGGGTCAAGGATTGACCATTTTGACCAAAGTTGTCTTTTTGGTCAAAAGTTGACCTTTTGGGTCAATGGTTGGTTATTGGGTCAGAAATTGACCATTTCAACTAAAGTTGACTTTTTGGTCAAAAGTTGACCTATTAGGTTAATGGGGTGGTTGTTAGGTTAAAAATTGACTATTTTAACCAAAATTTTCTTTTTTGTCAAAAGTTGACCAAATAGGTCAATGGGTAAGTCATTGTCTCAAGGATTGACCATTATGACCAAAATAGACATTTTGGTCAAAAGTTAACCTATTGGGTCAATGGGTTGGTCATTGAGTCAAAGATTGACCATTTTGGCCAAAGTTGCCGTTTTGGTCAGAGATTGATTTATTGGGTCAAAAATTCATCATTAGAGTCAAAAATCGACTATTTTTAACAAAATCGACTTTTTCGTTAAAAGTCGACTATCGAGTCAATGAGTTGGTTATTGGGTCGGAAATTGACCATTTTGACCAAAGTTGACTTTTAGGTCAAAAGTTGACCTATTGGGTCAATGGGATGGTCATTAGGTTGAAAATTAACAATTTTGACCAAAATTAACTTTTTGGTCAAAAGTTGACCTGTTGGGTCAACGAGTTGGTCATTATGTCAAAATTTGACTATTTTGACCGAAATTGACTTTTTGGTCATAAGTTGACCTATTGGGTCAATATGCTGGTCATTGGGTCACAGATTGATCATTTTGACAAAAGTTGACTTTTTGGTAAAAAATTGACCTATTGGGTTAATGGGTTGGTCGTTGGGTCAAAAAGTGACCATTTTAACCCAAGTTGACTTTTTCGTCAAAAGTTGACCTATTGGGTCAATGGGTTTGACTTTTGGTAAAGGATTGACCATTTTGATCAAAGTTGTCTTTATTGTCAGAAGTTAACCTATTTTGGCCAATAAGATGGTTATTAGGTCAAAAATTGACAATTTTGACCAAAGTTGACTTTTTGGTCAAAAGTTGACCTATTAGGTCAATTGGGTGGTCATTATGTCAAAAATTGACAACTTTGACCAAAATTGACTTTTTAGTCAGAAGTTAACCTATTGTGTCAATGGGTTGATCAATGATCATTTTGTCAAAAGTTGACTAATTGGGTCAATGCGTATGTCATTGTGTCAAGGATTAACCATTTTAACCAAAATTGACATTTTGGTCAAAAGTTGACTCATTGGATCAATGGGTGATCATTAGGTCAAAAATTGACTATTTTGACTAAAATCGATATTTTCGTCAAATGTTGACCTATTGGGTTAATGTGTTGGTCATTGGGTCATGGTTTAACCTTATTGACCAAAGTTGACTTTTTGATCAAAAGCTAACCTATTGAGTCAATGGGTTGGTCATTGGGTTAAGGATTAACCCAATGACTTAATCGGTCAGAGTTGACTTTTTGGTCAGAGATTGACTTAATCGGTCAATAATTGGTCATTAGGTAAAAAATTAACTATTTTGACCAAAATTGAATTTTTGGTCAAAAGTTGACCCATTGGGTCAACGGGGTGGTCATTGGGTTAAAAATTGATCATTTTGACCAAAGTTAACTTTTTGGTTAAAAGTTGACATATTTGGTCATTGAGTTGGTAATTGGGTCAAGAATTGAACATTTTGACCAAAAATGACTTTTTGGTCAAAGGTTGACCTATTGGGTCAATGGGTTGATCATTCGGTCAAAAATTGACCATTTTGACCAGTTGACTTTTTGGTCAAAGGTTGACTAAGTGGGTCAATGGGTGGGCATTAGGTCAAAAATTGACTATTTTGACCAAAATTGACTATTTTGACCAAAATTGACTTTTTTGTCGAATTTGATCTATTGGGTCAATGGGTTTGTCATTGGGTTAAGGATTGTCCATTTTAACCAAAGTTGACTTTTTGGTCTGAAGTTGACTTATTGGGTCAATAATTAGTAATTAGGTCAAAAATTGACTATTTTGACCCAAATTGATTTTTTAGTTAAAAGTTGACCCATTAGGTCAACGGGGTGGTCATTGGGTCAGAAATTAAACATTTTGACCAAAGTTGCCTTTTTGGTCAAAAGTTGACCGATTTGGTCAATGAGTTGGTAATTGGGTCAAGAATTGACCATTTTGACTAAAGATGACTTTTTGGTCAAAAGTTGACCTATTGTGTCAAAGGGTTGGTCATTGGGTCAAAAATTGACCATTTTGACCAAAGTTGACTTTTTGGTCAAAAGTTGACCTATGGGTCAATGAGTTGGTCATTGTGTCAAAATTTGACCATTTTGTCCAAAGTTGACTTTTTGGTCAAAAGATGACCTTTTAGGTCAATGAGTGGTCATTAGGACAAAAATTTACTATTTTGACACAATGTGACTTTTTAGTCGAAAGTTGACCTATTGGGTCAATGGGCTTATCATTGGGTCAAGGATTGACCATTTTGACCAAAGTTGATTTTTTGGTTAGAAATTAACTTATTGGGTCAATAAATGGTCATTAATTCAAAAAATAATTATTTTGACCAAAATTGACTTTTTGTCAAAAGTTGACCTATTAGGCCAATGGGCTGGTCATTGGGTCAAGGATTGATCATTTTGACCAAAGTTCACTTTTTGGTCAAAAGTTGACGTATTGGATCAATGGGTTTGTCATTGGGTGAAGGAGTAACCATTTTGACCAAAGTTTACTTTTTGGTCAAAGATTGACTTATTGGGTCAATAATTGGTCATTAGATCAAAAAATGACTATTTTGGCCAAATTGAATTTTTGCTCAAAAGTTGCCCCCATTGGGTCAACGCGGTGGTCATTGGTCATCAATTCACCATTTTGACCAAATTTGACTTTTTGGTTAAAAGTTGACCTATGAGGTCAATGAGTTGTTAATTGGGTGAAGAATTGACCATTTTGACCAAAGATGACTTTTTGGTCAAAAGTTGACCTACTGGGTCAATGGGTTGGTCATTTGGTCAAGGATTGACCATTCTGACAAAAGTTGATTTTTTGGTAAAAAATTAACTTATTGGGTCAATGGGTTGGTTATTGGGTCAATTATTGATCGATTTGTACAAAGTTGACTTTTTGGTCAGAGATTGACTTATTCGGTTAATAATTGGTCATTAGGTCAAAAATTGACTATTTTGACCAAAATTGATTTTTTGGTCAAAAATTGACCTATTGGGTCAATGGGTTGGTCATTGGGTTATGGATTGACCGTTTTGACCAAAGTTGCCTTTTAGGTCAAAAGTTGACTTATTAGGTCAATAAGTTGGTTATTGGGTGAATGATTAACCATTTTGACCAAAGTTGACTTTTTTGTCATTGGGTTTGACTTTTTAGTCAAAAGTTCATCTATTTGGTCAATGAGATGGTTATTGACTATTTTGACCAAAATTGACTTTTTTGTGATAAGTTGGCATACTTAGTCAATGCATTGGACATTGGGTCATGGATTGACGATTTTGGCCAAAGATAGTTTTTTGGTCAAAAGTTGACCTATTAGGTCAATCGGTTAGTTATTGGGTCAGAAATTGACCATTTTAACTAAAGTTGATTTTTTGGTCAAAAGTTGACCTATTTGGTAAATGGGGTGGTCGTTTGGTTAAAAATTGACTACTTTGACCAAAATTTATTTTTTTTGTCAAATTTTAACAAATTTGTTTAAAGGGTATGTCATTATGTCAAGGATTGATGATTTTGACCAAAATTGACATTTTGGTCAAAAGTTGACCCATTAGGTAAATACGCTTGTCATTAGGTCAAAATTGACTATTTTGACCAAAATTGTCTTTTTAGTCAAAAGTCAATCGACTATCAGATCAATGGGTCAGTCATTTGGTCAAGGTTTAACCATTCTGACCAAAGTTGACTTTTTGGTAAAAAGTTAACTTATTGGGTCAATGATTAGTCTTTGGGTCAAAAATTGACTATTTTGACAAAAATTGACTTTTTGGTCAAAAGTTGACCTATTGGGTCAATGGGTTGGTCATTGGGTTAAGGATTGACCCTTTTTACCAAAGTTGCATTTTAGGTCAAAAGTTGACTTATTAGGTCAATAAGTTATTTATTGGGTCAAAGATTAACCATTTTGACCAAAGTTGACTTTTTGGTCATTGGGTTTGACTTTTTGGTCAAAATTTCATCTATTTGGTCAATGAGATGGCCATTAGGTCAAAAATTGACTATTTTGACCAAAATTGACTTTTTGGTGATAAGTTGGCCTACTTAGTCAATGCGTTGGACATTGGGTCATGGATTGACGATTTTGACCAAAGTTGGTTTTTTGGCCAAAAGTTGGCTTATTGGGTCAATGGGTTGGTTATTGGATCAGAAATTTACCATTTTAACTAAAGTTGATTTTTTGGTCAAAAGTTGACCTATTTGGTCAATGGGGTGGTCGTTTGGTTAAAAATTGACTACTTTGACCAAAATTTATTTTTTTTGTCAAAATTTAACAAATTTGTTTAAAGGGTATGTCATTGTGTCAAGGATTGATGATTTTGACCAAAATTGACATTTTGGTCAAAAGTTGACCCATTAGGTAAATACAGTTGTCATTAGGTCAAAAATTGACTATTTTGACCAAAATTGTCTTTTTAGTTAAAAGTTGACCTATTAGGTCAATGGGTTGGTCATTTGGTCAAGGTTTGACCACTCTGACCAAAGTTGACTTTTTGGTAAAAAGTTAACTTATTGGGTCAATAATTAGTCATTGGGTCAAAAATTGACTATTTTGACAAAAATTGACTTTTTGGTCAAAAGTTGACCTATTGGGTCAATGGGTTGGTCATTGGGTTAAGGATTGACCATTTTGACCAAAGTTGACTTTTTGATCTTTCGTTAGAAATTACTCATTTTGACAAATGTTAACTTTTTGGTCAAAATTTCATCTATTTGGTCAATGGGATGGTCATTAGGTCAAAAATTGATTATTTTAGCCAACACTAACTTTTTGGTTAAAAGTTGACCTATCTAGTCAATCAGTTGGTCATTGGGTTAAGGATTGACTATTTTGACCAAAATTGTCTTTTTTGTCAAAAGTGGACCGATTGGGTCAATGGGTTTGTTATTGGGTCAGAAATAGACCATTTTAACAAAAGTTGACTTTTTTGTCAAAAGTTGAACTATTGGGTCAATGAGGTGTTTGTTAGGTTAAAAATTAACGAATTTGACCAAAATTTACTTGTTTGTCAAATGTTGACCAATTGGGTCAATGCGTATGTCATTGTGTCAAGGATTGACCATTTTGACCAAAATTGACATTTTGGTCAAAAGTTAATCCATTGGCTCAATGGGTGGACATTAGATCAAAAATTGATTATTTTGACCAAAATTGACTTTTTTGTCAAAAGTTGACCTATTGGGTTAATGGGTTGGTCATTGGGTCAAGGTTTAACCATTTTGACCAAAGTTGACTTTTTGGTCAAAAGTTAACCTATTGGGTCAATGGAACCGGTCATTGGGTCAAGGATTAACCACTTTGACTAAAGTTGACTTTTTGGTCATAGATTGTCTTATTGGGTCAATAAATTGTCATTAGGTCAAAATTTACTATTTTGACAAAAATTGAATTATTGGTCAAAAGTTGACCCATTGGGTCAAGGGGTGGTCATTGAGTCAGAAATCGACCATTTTGACCAAAGTTAACATTTTAGTCAAAAGTTGACATATTTGGTTAATGAGTTGGTAATGGGGTCAAGAATTGAAAATTTTAACCAAAGAAGTCTTTTTGGTCAAAAAATGACCTATTGGGTCAATGGGTTGGTCATTGGGTCAAAAATTGACCATTTTGACTAGTTGACTTTTTGGTCGAAAGTTGACCTATTGGGTCAATGTGTGGGAATTAGGTAAAAAATTGACTATTTGGACCAAAATTGACTTTTTGGTCAAAATTTAACCTATTGAGTCAATGGGTCAAGAATAGTCCATTTTTACCGAAGTTGACTTTTTGGTCAGAGATTGACTTATTGGGTCAATAATTGGTCATTAGGACAAAGATTGACTATTTTGACCAAATTTGAATTTTTGGTTAAAAGTTGACGTATTGGGTCAACGAGGTGGTCATTGGGTCATAAATTTACCATTTTGACCAAAGTTGACTTTTTGGTCAAAAGTTGGGCGATTTGGTCAATGAGTTGGTAATTGGGTCAAGAATTGACCATTTTGACCAAAGATGACTTTTTGGTCAAAAGTTGATCTATTGGGTCATTGCGTTGGTCATTGGGTTAAAAATTGAAGATTTTGACCAAAGTTAACTTTTTCGTCAAAAGTTGACATATTGGGTCATTGGGTCAAGGATTGACCATTTTGACCAAAGTTGACCTTTTTGGTCAGAGATTGACTTATTGGGTCTATAATTGGTGATTAGGTCAAAAATTGACAATTTTGGCCAAATTGAATTTTTGGTCCAAAGTTAACCCATTAGGTCAACAGGGTGGTCATTGGGTCAAAAATTTATCATTTTGACCAAAGTTGACTTTTTGGTCAAACGTTGACCTATTAGGTCAATGACATGTTAATTGGGTGAAGAATATACCATTTTGACCAAAGATGACATTTTGGTCAAAAGTTGACCTATTGGGTCAATGGGTTAGTCATTTGGTCAAGGATTGACCATTCTGAACAAAGTGGGCTTTTTGATAAAAAGTTAACTTATTGGGTCAATGGGTTCATTACTGGGTCAAGGATTAACCATTTTGAACAAAGTTGACTTTTTGGTCAGAGATTAACTTATTTGGTCTATAATTGGTCATTAGGTCAAAAATTGACTATTTTGGACAAATTGAATTTTTGGTTTAAAGTTGACCCATTGGGTTAACGGGGTGGTCATTGGGTCAGAAATTGACCATTTTGACCAAAGTTGACTTTTTAGTCAAAAATTGACCTATTAGGTCAAAGAGTTGTTAATTGGGTGAAGAATTAACCATTTTGACCAAAGATGACATTTTGGTCAAAAGTTGACTCATGATCTACTAGGTCAATGGGTTAGTCATTTGGTCAAGGATTGACCATTCTGACCAAAGTTGACTTTTTGATAAAAACATAGCTTATTGGGTCAATGGGTTGTTTATTTGGTCAAGGATTGACCATTTTGAACAAAGTTGACCTTTTGGTCAGAGATTGACTTATTGAGTCAAAAATTGGTTAATAGGTAAATAATTGACTATTTTGACCAAAATTAATTTTTTGGTCAAAAGTTGACCTATTGGGCCAATGGGTTGGTCATTGGGTCAGAAATTGACCATTTTGACCAAAGTTGACTTATTGGGTCAATTGGGTGGTCATTATGTCAAAAATTTATAATTTTGAGCAAATTTAAGTTTTTGGTGAAAAGTTGACCTTTTGGGTCAATGAGTTGGTCATTATGTCAAATTTGACCAAAATTGACTTTTTGGTCAAAAGTTGACCAATTAGGTCATTGGGTCAAAGATTGACCATATCGACCATAGTTGACTTTTTAGTCAAAAGTTAACCTATTGGGTCAATGTGTTGGTCATTGGGTCATGGATTAACCATTTTGACCAAAGTTAACTATTTTGTCAGAGATTGGCTTACTGGGTCAATAATTGGTCATTAGGTTAAAAATTAACTATTTTGACCAAAATTGAATTTTTTGTCAAACATTGACCCATTGAGCCAATGGGTGGTTATTGGGTCAGAAATTGACCATTTTGACCAAAGTTGACTTTTTGGTTAAAAATTCACATATTGGGTCAATGGGTTGGTCATTAGGTAAAAAATAGACTATATTGACCAAAATTGACTTTTTGGTCAAATGTTGACCTATTGTGTCAATGGGTTGGTCATTGTGTCAAGGTTTGACAATTTTGATTAAAGTTAACTTTTTGGTCAAAAGTTGCCATATTGGGTTAATGGGTTGTTCATTAGGTCAAGGATTTACTTATTGGGTCAATGTGTTGGTCATTGGGTCAAGGATTGACCATTTTGACAAAGTTAACTTTTTGCTCAAAAGTTGACCTATTGGGTTAATGTGTTAGTTATTGGGTCAGAAATTAACCATTTTAACTAAAGTTGACTTTTTGGTCAGAAGTTGATCTATTGGGTCAATGGGGTGGTTGTTAGGTTAAAAATTGATTACTTTGACAAAAATTTACTTTTTTGTCAAAAATTGACCAATTGGGTCAATGGGTATGTCATTGTGTCAAGGATTGATCATTTTGACACAAACTGACATTTTGGTCAAAAGTTAACCCATTGGGTCAAAGGGGTGGTCATTTGGTCAAAAATTGACTATTTTGACCACAATTGTCTTTTTATTCAAAAGCTGACCTATTGGGTCAATGGGTTGGTCAATGGGTTGGTCATTTGGTCAAGGATTAACCATTCTGATCAAAATTGACTTTTTGGTAAAAAGTTAACTTTTGGGTCAATAATTGATCATTAGGTCAAAAATTGACTACTTTGACCAAAATTGACTTTTTGGTCAAAAGTTAACCTATTGGGTCAATGAGTTGGTCATTGGGTTAAGGATTGACCATTTTGACTAAAGTTGCCTTTTAGGACAAAAGTTGACCTATTAGGTCAATAAGTTGGTTATTGGGTGAAGGATTAACCATTTTGACCAAAGTCGACTTTTTGGTCATTGGGTTTGACTTTTTGGTCAAAAGATCATCTTTTTGGTCAATGAGATGGTCATTAGGTCAAAAATTGACTATTTTGACCAAAATTGACTTTTTGGGCATAAATTGGCCTATTTACTCAATGCGTTGGTCATTGGGTTAACGATTGACGATTTTGACCAAAGTTAGTTTTTTAGTCAAAAGTTGACCTACTGGGTCAATGGGTTGTTTATTGGGTCAGAAATTGACCATTTTAATTTAAGTTGATTTTTTGGTCAAAAGTTGACCTATTTGGTCAATGGGGTAGTCGTTAGGTTAAACAATGACTATTTTGACCAAACTTTATTATTTTGTCAAAAGTTAACAAATAGGTTTAAAGGGTATGTCATTGTGTCAAGGATTGACAATTTTGACCAAAATTGACATTTTGGTCAAAAGTTGACCCATTGGGAAAATACGGTGGTCATTAGGTCAAAAATTGTCAATTTTGACCAAACTTGTCTTTTTTGTCAAAAGTTGAACTTTTGGGTTAATGGGTTGGTCATTGGGTTAAGGATTGACATATTGGGTTAATGTGTTGGTCATTGGGTCAAGGATTGATCATTTTGACCAAAGTTGACTTTTTACTCAAAAGATGACCTATTGGGTTAATGGATTGGTTATTGGGTCAGAAATTGACCATTTTAACTAAAGTTGACTTTTTGGTCAAAAGTTGACTTATTGGGTCAATGGGGTGGTCGTTAGGTCAAAAATTGATTATTTTGACCAAAATTTATTTTTTTGTCAAAATTTAACAAATTTGTTTAAAGGGTATGTCATTGTGTCAAGGATTGATGATTTTGACCCAAATTGACATTTTGGTCAAAAGTTGACCCATTCGGTCAATGGGGTGGTCATTAGGTCAAAAATTGACTATTTTGACCATAACTGTCTTTTTATTCAAAAGTTGACCTATTGGATAATGGGTTGGCCATTTGGTCAAGGATTGACCATTCTGACCAAAGTTGACTTTTTGGTAAAAATTTAACTTATTGGGTCAATAATTAGTCATTGGGTCAAAAATTGACTATTTTAACAAGAATTGACTTTTTGGTTAAAAGTTGACCTATTGGGTCAATAGGTTAAGGATTGACCGTTTTGACCAAAGTTGCCTTTTAGGTCAAAAGTTGACTTATTAGGTCAATAAGTTGGTTATTGGGTGAAGAATTAACCATTTTGACCAAAGTTGACTTTTTGGTCAAAACTTCATCTATCTGGTCAATGAGATGGTCATTAGGTCAAAAATTGACTATTTTGACTCAAATTGACTTTTTGGTGATAAGTTGGCCTACATAGTCAATGCGTTGGACATTGGATCATGGATTGACGATTTTGACCAAAGTTGGTTTCTTGGTCAAAAGTTGACCTATTGGGTCAATGGGTTGGTTATTGGGTCAGAAATTTACCATTTTAACTAAAGTTGATTTTTTGGTCAAAAGTTGACCTATTTGGTCAATGGGGTGGTCGTTTGGTTAAAAATTGACTACTTTGACCAAAATTTATTTTTTTTTCAAAATTTAACAAATTTGTTTAAAGGGTATGTCATTGTGTCAAGGATTGATGATTTTGACCAAAATTGACATTTTGGTCAAAAGTTGACCCATTGGGTAAATACAGTTGTCATTAGGTCAAAAATTGACTATTTTGACCAAAATTATCTTTTTAGTTAAAAATTGACCTATTGGGTCAATGAGTTGGTCATTTGGTCAAGGTTTGACCATTCTGACCAAAGTTGACTTTTTGGTAAAAAGTTAACCTTTTAGTGAATGGGTTGGTCATTGGGTCAAAGATTGACCATTTTGAACAAAGTTGACTTTTTGGTTAGAGGTTGACTTATTGGGTCAATAATTGGTCGTTAGGTCAAAAATTGATTATTTTAACCAAAATTGGCTTTTTGGTCAAAAGTTGACCTATTGGGTCAACGGGTTGGTCATTGGATTAAAAATTAACCATTTTGACCAAAGTTGACTTTTTTGTCAAAAGTTGACCTTTAGAATTAATTGGGTGGTCATTATATCAAATGTTGACAATTTTGGCTAAAATTTACTTTAATTAAAAGTTGACCTATTATGTCAATGGGTTGATCATTGTATCAAGGATTGACTATTTTGACTAAAGTTCACTTTTTAGTCAAATGTTGACCTATTGGGCCAATAGGTTGGTCATTGGGTCAAGGATTAACCATTTTGATCAAAGTTGACTTTTTGGTCAGAGATTGACTTATTAGGTCAAAAATTGGTCATTACACAAAAAATTTACTATTTTGGTCAAAACCTGGCCTATTGGGTCTATGGGGTTGGTCATTGGATCAAGGATTGACCATTTTGACCAAAGTTGACTTTTTGGTCAAAAGTTGACCTATTGGGTTAACGGGTTGGTCATTGGGTCAGAAATTAACCATTTTAACCAAACGACTTTTTGGTCGAAAGTCGACCAATCGGGTTAATGTGGTGGTCATTAGTTCAAAAATCGACAATTTTAACAAAAATTATCTTTTTTGACAAAAGTTGATCTATTGGGTCAATGGGATGGTCATTGGATCGAGATCGACCATTTTGACCAAAGTCGATTTTTGGCCAAAAGTTGACCTATTGGGTCAATGGGTTGGTCATTGAGTAAAAGATTGACAATTTTGACCAAAGTTAACTTTTTGGTCAGAGATTGACTTAGTGTGTCAATATTTGGTCATTCGGTAAAAAATTGATAATTTTGACCAAAGTTGACCCATTGGCTCAATGGGTGATCATTATGTCAGAAATTGACATTTTGACCAAAGTTAATTTTTTTTCAAAAGTTGTCTTATTGGGTTAATGTGTTAGTCATTAGGTCAAAAATTGACCATTTTAACCAAAATTGACTTTTTTGTCAAAAGTTGACCGATTGGGTCAATGTTGTGGTCATTAGGTAAAAAATTGACTATTTTGACCAAAGTTGACCTATCTAGTCAATCGGTTGGTCATTGGGTCAAGATTGACCATTTTGACCAAAATTATCTTTTGGTCGAAAGTCGACCTATTAGGTCAATGGGTTAGTTATTAGGTCGAAATCGACCATCTTAACAAAAGTCGACGTTTTGGTCAAAAGTTGAACTATTGGGTCAATGGGTTGGTTGTTAAGTTAAAAATTGACTAATTTAACCAAAATTTAATTTTTTGTCAAAAGTTGACTAATTGGGTCAATTCGTATGTCATTGTGTCAAGGATTGACCATTTTAACCAAAATTGACATTTTGGTCAAAAGTTGACTCATTGGGTCAATGGGTGATCATTAGGTCAAAAATTGACTATTTTGACTAAAATCGATTTTTTCGTCAAATGTTGACCTATTGGGTTAATGGGTCGATCATTGGGTCAGGGTTTAAGCTTGTCGACCAAAGTTGACTTTTTGGTCAAAAGTTAACCTATTGGTTCAATGGGTTGGTCATTGGGTTAAGGATTGACCATTTTGACCAAAGTTGACTTTTTGGTCAGAGATAGACTTAATAGGTCAATAATTGGTCATTAGGAAAAAAATTAATTATTTTGACCAAAATTGTATTATTGGTCAAAAGTTGACCCATTGGGTCAACGGGGTGGTCATTGGGTCAGAAATTGATCATTTTGACCAAAGTTAACTTTTTTGTCAAAAGTTGACATATTTGGTCATTGAGTTGGTAATTGGGTCAAGAATTGAACATTTTGACCAAAAATGACTTTTTGCTCAATGTTGACCTATTGGGTCAATGGGTTGATCATTAGGTCAAAAATTGACCATTTTGACCAGTTGATTTTTTGGTCAAAGATTGACTAAGTGGGTCAATGGGTGGGCATTAGGTCAAAAATTGACTATTTTGACCAAAATTGACTTTTTAGTCAAAATTTGATCTATTGAGTCAAGGGGTTTGTCATCGGGTTAAGGATTATCCATTTTAACCGAAGTTGACTTTTTGGTCAGAGATTGACTTATTGGGTCAATAATTAGTAATTAGATCGAATCGACTATTTTGACTCCAAATCGATTTTTAGTTAAAAGTCGACCTATTAGGTCAACGGGGTGGTCATTGGGTCAGAAATTAAACATTTTGACCAAAGTTGCATTTTTGGTCAAAAGTTGACCGATTTGGTCACTGAGTTGGTAATTGGGTCATGAATTGACCATTTTGACTAAAGTTGACCTATTATGTCAAAGGGTTGGTCATTGGGTCAAAAATTGACCATTTTGTCCAAAGTTGACTTTTTGGTCAAAAGTTGACTTATGGGTCAATGAGTTGGTCATTAGGTCAAAAATTGACTATTTTGTCCAAAGTTGACTTTTTGGTCAAAAGTTGACCTTTTAGCTCAATGGGTGGCATTAGGACAAAAATTTACTATTTTGACACAATTTGACTTTTTAGTCAAAAGTTGACCTATTGGGTCCATGGGCTTATCATTGGGTCAAGGATTGACCATTTTAACCAAAGTTGATTTTTTGGTCAGAAATTAACTTATTGGGTCAATAAATGGTCATTAATTCAAAAAATAATTATTTTGACCAAAATTGACTTTTTATCAAAAGTTGACCTATTAGGCCAATGGGTTTGTCATTGAGTCAAGGATTGATCATTTTGATCAAAGTTGACTTTTTGGTCAAAAGTTGACGTATTGTGTCAATGGGATTGTCATTGGGTCAAGGAGTAACCATTTTTACCAAAGTTGACTTTTTGGTCAGAGATTGACTTATTGGGCCAATAATTGGTCATTAGATCAAAAAATGACTATTTTGGCCAAATTGAATTTTTGCTCAAAAGTTAGCCTCTATTGGGTCAACGCGTGGTCATTGGTCATCGATTCACCATTTTGACCAAAGTTGACTTTTTGGTTAAAAGTTGACTTATTAGGTCAATGAGTTGTTAATCGGGTGAAGAATTGACCATTTTGACCAAAGATGACTTTTTGGTCAAAAGTTGACCTACTGGGTCTATGGGTTGGTCATTTGGTCAAGGATTGACCATTCTGATAAAAGTTGATTTTTTGGTAAAAACTTAAATTATTGGGTCAATGGGTTGGTTATTGGGTCAATTATTGACCGATTTGTACAAAGTTGACTTTTTGGTCAGAGATTGACTTATTGGGTTAATAATTGGTCATTAGGTCAAAAATTGACTATTTTGACCAAAATTGATTTTTTGGTAAAAAATTGACCTATTGGGTCAATGGGTTGGTCATTGGCTTAAGGATTGACCGTTTTGACCAAAGTTGCCTTTTAGGTCAAAAGTTGACTTATTAGGTCAATAAGTTGGTTATTGGGTGAAGGATTAACCATTTTGACCAAAGTTGACTTTTTGGTCATTGGGTTTAACTTTTTAGTCAAAAGTTCATCTATTTCGTCAATGAGATGGTCATTAGGTCAAAAATTGACTATTTTGGCCTACTTAGTCAATGCGTTGGACATTGGGTCATGGATTGACGATTTTGACCAAAGTTGTTTTTTTGGTCAAAAGTTGACCTATTGGGTCAATGGGTTGGTTATTGGGTCAGAAATTGACCATTTTAACTAAAGTTGATTTTTTGGTCAAAAGTTGACCTATTTGGTCAATGGGTGGTCGTTTGGTTAAAAATTGACTACTTTGACCAAAATTTTTTTTTTTGTCAAAATTTAACAAATTTGTTTAAAGGGTATGATATTATTTCAAGGATTGATGATTTTGACCAAAATTGACATTTTGGTCAAAAGTTGAACCATTGGGTAAATACAGTTGTCATTAGGTCAAAAATTGACTATTTTGACCAAAATTGTCTTTTTAGTTAAAAGTTTACCTATTGGGTCAATTGGTTGGTCATTTGGTCAAGGTTTGACCATTCTGACCAAAGTTGACTTTTTGGTAAAAAGTTAACTTATTGGGTTAATAATTAGTCATTGGGTCAAAAATTGACTATTTTGACAAAAATTGACTTTTTGGTCAAAAGTTGACCTATTGGGTCAATGGGTTGGTCATTGGGTTAAGGATTGACCGTTTTGACCAAAGTTGCCTTTTAGTTCAAAAGTTGACTTATTAGGTCAATAAGTTGGTTATTGGGTCAAAGATTAACAATTTTGACCAAAGTTGACTTTTTGGTCATTGGGTTTGACTTTTTGGTCAAAAGTTCATCTATTTGGTCAATGAGATGGTCATTAGGTCAAAAATTGACTATTTTGACCAAAATTGACTTTTTGGTGATAAGTTGGCCTACTTAGTCAAAGCTTTGGACAATGGGTCATGGATTGACGATTTTGACCAAAGTTGGTTTTTGGTCGTAAGTTGACTATCAATCGATGGGTTGGTTATTGGATCGAAATTAACCATTTTAACTAAAGTTAATTTTTGGTCAAAAGTCAGACTATTTGGTCGATGGGGTGGTCGTTTGGTTAAAAATTGATTGCTTTGACCAAAATTTATTTTTTGTCAAAATTTAACAAATTTGTTTAAAGGGTATGTCATTGTGTCAAGGATTGACCTCTTTGTACAAAGTTGACTTTTTGGTCAGAGATTGGCTTATTAGGTTAATAATTGGTAATTAGGTCAAAAATGGACTATTTTGACCAAAATTGATTTTTTGGTCAAAAATTGACCTATTGGGTCATTGGGTTAAGGATTGACCGTTTTGACCAAAGTTGACTTTTTGGTCTAAAGTTGACGTATTGGGTCAATAGGTTTGTCATTGGGTCAAGGAGTAATCAATTTTCACCAAAGTTAACTTTTTGGTCAAAATTTGATCTATTGGGTCAATTGGGTGGTCATTATGTCAAAAATTTACAATTTTGACTAAAATTGACTTTTTGGTGAGAAGTAGACCTATTGGGTCAATGAGTTGGTCATTATGTCAAAAGTTGACTATTTTGACCAAAATTTACTTTTTGGTTAAAAGTTAACCTATTGGGTCATTGGGTCAAAGATCTACAATTTTGACCATAGTTGACTGTTTGGTCAAAAGTCGATCTATTGGGTCAATGTGTTGGTCATCGGGTCAAAGATCGAACATTTCGACCAATTTTGACTTTTTGGTCGAGAGTCGACTTCTATCGGGTCGATAATCGGTCATTAGATTCGAAGATCGACAATTTTGACCAAAATTGAATTTTTAGTCAAAAGTTGACCTATTGGGTCAATGGGGTCGTCATTGGGTTAGAAATTGACCATTTTCACCAAAGTTTACTTTTTGGTCAAAATTTGACATTGGGTCAATGGGGTGGTCATTAGGTCAAAATTGACTTTTTGGTCAAAAGTTGACCTATTGTATCAATGGGTTGGTCATTGTGTCAAGGTTTGACTATCTTAATTAAAGTTCACTTTTTGATTAAAAGTTGACCTATTAGGTCAATGGGTTGGCCATTGCATCAAGGATTGACCTTTTTGACCAAAGTTGATTTCTTGGTCAGAGATTGACTTATTGAATCAATAATTGGTAATTATGTAAAAATTGACTGTTTTGGTCAAAAGTTATCCTACTGGGTCTATGGTTTGGTCAGTGGGTTAAGGATTGACCATTTTGACCAAAGTTGACTTTTACTCAGAGATTGGCTTATTGGGTCAATAATTATTCATTAGGTAAAAATTTGACTATTTTGACCAAAATTGACTTTTTGGTCAAAAGTTGACCTATTGGGTCAATGTGTTGTTCATTGGGTCAAGGATTGCTATTTTTACGAAAGTTGATATTTTGGTAATAGTTTGACTTATTGGGTCAATAGTTGGTCATTAGGTCAAAAATTGACTATATTGACCAAAATTGACTTTTTGGTCAAAAGTTGACCTATTGGGTCAGTGTGTTGGTCATTGGATCGAAGTTGACTCATTTTGACCAAAGTTGAGCTTTTGATCTAAAGTCGACTATTGAGTCACTGAGTTAGTTATTAGGTTAAGGTTGACATTTTGATTAACTGACTTTCTGATCAAAGTTCATCTATTTGCTCAATAGGATGGTCATTAGATCAAAAATTGATTATTTTGACCAAATATGACTTTTTGGTCAAAAGTTAACCTATTTAGTCAATGGGTTAGTAATTCAGTTAAGGATTGAAGATTTTGACAAAAGTTGTCTTTTTGGTCAAAAGTTGACCTCTTAAGTCAATGAGTTGATTATTGGGTTAGAAATTGACCATTTTAACTAAAGTTGATTTTCAGGTCAAAAGTTGACCTTTTGGGTCAATGCGGTGGTTATAAGGTTAAAAATTGATTATTTTTACCAAAAGTTTCTTTTTTGTCAAAAGTTGACCAATTGGGTCAATGAGTATGTCATTGTGTCAAGGATTGACCGTTTGGACCAAAATTGGAATTTTGGTCAAAAGTTGACCCATTTGGTCAATGGGGTGGTCATTAGGTTAAAACTTGACTTTTTGACCAAAATTGTCTTTTTGGTCGAAAAGTCGATCTATCAGCTCAATGTGTTGGTCATTTGTTCAAGGATTGATCATTCTGACCAAAGATGACTTTTGGTAAAAGTTAACCTATTTGGTCAATGGGTTGGTCACTAGGTCAAGGATTGACCATTTTAAACAAAGTTGACTTTATGGTCAGAGATTGACTTATTGGATCAATAATTGGTCATTAGGTAAAAAATTGACTATTTTGACCAATATTGACTTTTTAGTCAAAAGTTGACCGATTGGGTCAATGGATTGGTCACTGGGTCAGAAATTGACCATTTTGACCAAAGTCGACTTTTTGGTCAAAAGTTGACCAATTATGTCAATTGAGTGGTCATTAAGTCAAAAATTGACAATTTTAACAAAAATTGAAATTTTCCTCAAAAGTTGACCTATTGGGTCATTGAGTTGGTCATTATGTCAAAAATTGACTATTTTAACCAAAGTTGACTTTTTGGTCTAAAGTTGACCTATTGCGTCAATGGGTTGGTCATTGGGTCAAGGATTGACCATTTTGACTAAAGTTGACTTTTTAGTTAGAGATCGACTTATTGGGTCATTATTGGTCATTATGTCTGAAATTGACTATTTAGACCAAAATTGAAATTTTGGTCAAAAGTTGACCCATTGGGTCGATGGGGTGGTCATTGGGTCAGAAATTAACCATTTTGACCAAAGTTGACTTTTTGGTCAAAAGTTGACATATTGGGTCAATGAGGTAATCATTAGTTCAAAAATTGACTATATTGACCAAAATTGACGTTTTGGTCAAAAGTTAACCTATTGTGTCAATGGGTTGGTGATTGTGTCAAAGATTGACTATTTTGACTAAAGTTCACTTTTTGGTCAAAAGTTGAGCTATTGGGTAAATGGGTTGGTCATTTGGTCAAGGATTGACAATTTTAGTCAAAGTTGACTTTTTCGTCAGATATGGACTTATTGGGTCACTAATTGGTCATTATGTCAAAAATTGATTGTTTTGGTCAAATGTTAACCTATTGGGTTTATGGGTTTTTCATTGTGTCAAGGATTGACCATTTTGACCAATGTTGACTTTGTTGTCAAAAGTTAACCTATAGGGTTAATGGTCATTGGGTCAGAAATTGACCATTTTAACCAAACTTGACTTTTGGTCAAAAGTCGACCTATTGGGTTAATGGGGTGGTCATTAGGTCAAAAACCAAAAATTTTGACCAAAATTAATTTTTTGATCAAAAGTTAACCTATTCGGTCAATGGGTTGGTATTGGGTCAAGGATTGACCATTTTGAGTAAAGTTGACTTTTTGGTCAAAAGTTGACCTATTGGGTTAATGGGTTGGTCATTGAGTAAAAGATTGACAATTTTGACCAAAGTTAACTTTTTGGTCAGAGATTGACATATTCGGTCAACAAATGGTCATTCGGTCAAAAATTGATTATTTTTACCAAAATTTAGTTTTTGGTCAAAAGTTGACCCATTGGGTAACTTTTGCAGTCATTATGTCAAAAATTGACCTTTTTGACCAAAGTTGACTTCTTGTCAAAAGTTGACTTATTGGGTCAATGGGTTGGTTATTGGGTCAGAAATTGACAATTTTGACCAAAGTTGACATTTGGTCGAAGTTGATCTATTGGAGTCGATTGGGTGGTCATTAGATCAAAAATTGCTCAATTTTGACAAAAATTGACTTTTTGTCACTATGTTGGTCTACGAGGTTGGTCATATGTCAATAATGACGTATTTTGACCAAATTGACTTTTGGTCGAAAATTGACCTAGTAAGTCATTAGGTCAAAGATTGAGCATTTTGACAATAGTTGTGTTTTTGGTCAAAAGTTGACCTATTGGGTGAATCGGTTGGTCATTGGGTCAAGGATTTACCATTTTGACCAAAGTTGACTTTTTGATTAGAGATCGACTTACTGGGTCAATAATTGGTCATTGGCCAAAAATTGACTATTTTGACAAAAATTGAATTTTTGGCCAAAAGTTGACTTATTGGGACAATGGGGTGGTTAGTGGGTCAAAAAATGACCATTTTGACCAAAGTTGACTTTTTTTTGTCAAAAGTTGACATATTAGGTCAATGGGGTGGTCATTAGGTCAAAAGTTGACTATATTGACCAAAATTGACTTTTTGGTCAAAAATTGACCTATTGTGTCAAAGGACTGGTCATTGTGTTAAGGATTAACTATTTTGAATAAATTACACTTTTTGGTCAAAAGTTGAGCTATTGGGTAAATGGGATGGTGATTAGGTCAAGGATTGACCATTTTGATCAAAGTTGACTTTTTGGTCAGATATTGATTTATTGGGTCAACAAATTGTCATTATATCAAAAATTCATTATTTTGGTCGAAATGTTAACATAATGGGTCACATGGGTTGGTCATTGTGTCAAGGATTTACCATTTTGACCAATGTTGACTTTGTCGTCGAAAGTCGACTTGATTGGGTTAATGGTCATTTGGTCAGAAATTGATCATTTTAGCCAAAACTTGACTTTTTGGTCAAAAGTTGACCTATTGGGTTAATGGGGTGGTTATTAGGTCAAAAATTAACAATTTTGAACAATATTATTTTTTTAGTCAATAGATGACCTATTGGGTCAATGGGTTGGTATTGGTTCAAGGATTGACCATTTTGATCAAAGTTGACTTCTTGGTCAAAAGTTGACCTATTGGGTCAATGGGTTGGTCATTGAGTAAAAGATTCACAATTTCGACCTAAGTTGACTTTCTGGTCAGAGATTGACATATTGGGTCAATAATTGGTCATTCAGTAAAAAATTGATTTTTTTGACCAAAATTTAGTTTTTGGTCAAAAATTGACCCATTGGGTCAATTTGGTTGTCTCTATGTAAAAAATTGACCATTTTGACCAAAATTGACTTTTTGTCAAAAGTTGACCTGTTGGGTCGATGGGTTGGTTATTGGGTCGAAATCGACATTTTGACCAAAGTTGACATTTTGGTCAAAAGTTGACCTACTGGGTCAATTGGGTGGTCATTATATAAAAAATTGTCAATTTTGGCGAAAATTGACTTTTTAGCCAAAAGTTGACCTATTTGGTCAATGGGATGGTCATTATGTCAAAAATTGACTATTTTAACTAAAACTGACTTTTTGGTCAAAGTTGACTTATTGGGTCATTGGGTCAAAGATTGACTATTTTCAAAATAGTTGAGTTTTTGGTCAAAAGTTGACCAATTGGGTCAATGGGTTGGTCATTGGGTCAAGGATTGACCATTTTGACCAAAGTTAACTTTTTTGTCAGATATTGACATACTGGGTCAATAATTGGTCTTTGGTCAAAAATTGACTATTTTGACCAAAATTGAATTTTTGGCTAAAAGTTAACCCATTGGGTCAATGGGGTGGTCAGTGGGTCAGAAATTGACCATTTTGACTAAAGTTTACTTTTTTTTGTCAAAAGTTAACCTCTTGGGTCAATGGGGTGGTCATTAGGTCAAAAATTGACTTTATTGACCAAAATTGACTTTTTGGTCAAAAGTTGACCTTTTGTGTCAATTGGTTGGTCATTATGTCAAGGATTGACTATTTTAGTCAAGAGTTTACCTATTGGGTAAATGGGTTGGTCATTGGGTCAAGGATTGACCATTTTGACCAAAGATAACTTTTTGGTCGAAAGTTAACCTATTGGGTTAATGGGTTGGTCATTTGGTAAGAAGTTGACCATTTTAAACAAACTTGACTTTTTGTTCAAAAGTTGACCAATTGGGTTAATGACGTGGTCATTAGGTCAAAAATTGACAATTTTGACCAAAATTAACTTTTTGGTAAAAATTTAACCTATTAGGTCAATGGGTTGGTCATTGGGTTAAGGATTAACCATTTTGACCAAAGTTGATTTTTTGGAGAAAAGTTGACCTATTGGGTCAATGGGTTGGTCATTGAGTAAAAGATTGACAATTTCGACCAAAGTTGACTTTTTTGGTCAAAGATTGACTCATTTGGTCAATAATTGGTCATTCGGTCAAAAATTGATTATTTTGACTAGAATTTTATTTTTTGGTCAAAAGTTGACCCATTGGGTCAATTGGGTGGTCATTATGTTAGAAATTGACCATTTTAAACAAAGTTAACTTTCCATCAAAAGTTGTTCTATTGGGTCAATGGGTTGGTCATTGGGTCAGAAATTGACAATTTTGACTAAACTTAACTTTTTTGTCAAAAGTTAACCTATCGGGTCAATGGGGTGGCCATTAGGTAAAAAATTGACTATTTTGACCAAACTTACTTTTTGGTCAAATGTTGACCTATTGGGTCAATAAGTTGTTCATTGGGTCAATGATTGACCATTTTGACCAAAGTTTACTTTTTAGTCAATGGGTTAGAAATTTGTCATTTTGATCAAAGTTTACTTTTTGGTCAAAAGTTCAACTATTTGATCAATGGGATGGTCATTAGGTCAAATATTCACTATTTTGACCAAAAATTGACTTTTTGGTCAAAAGTTGACCTACTTAGTCAATGGGTTGGTCATTGGGTCAAGGATTGACCATTTTAAGCTAAGTTGACTTTTTGGTCAGAGATTGACTTATTGGGTCAATAATTGGTCATTAGGTCAAAAGTTAATTATTTTGACTAAAATTGAATTTTTGGTCAAAAGTTGACCCATTGGGTCAACGGGGTGGACATTGGGTCAGAAATTGACCATTTTGTCCAAAGTTAACTTTTTGGTTAAAAGTTGACCTATTTGGTCAATAAGTTGGTAATATGGTCAAGAATTGACCATTTTAACCAAAGATGACTTTTTGGTCAAAAGTTGACCTATTGGGTCAATGGGTTGGTCATTGGGTCAAAATTTGATCATTTTGACCAAAGTTGACTTGTTTGTCAAAAGTTGACATATTTGGTCAATATGTTGGTCATTGGGACAAAAATTGATCATTTTGACCGAAGTTAACTTTTTGGTCAAAAGTTAACCTATTGGGTCAATGAGTTTGTCATTGGGTAACGGATTGACAATTTTGACCAAAGTTGATTTTTGGTCGAGATCGAATTATCGGGTCAATAATTGGTCATTAATTCAAAAATCGACTATTTTGACCAAAATCGACTTTTTGGTCAAAAATTGATCTATTAGGCCAATGGGTCAGGTCATCGGGTCAAGGATTGATCATTTCGACCAAAGTCGACTTTTGGTCAAAGATTGACTTACTGGGTCAATAATTCGGTCATTAGGTCAAAAATTGACTATTTTGACCAAAAATTGACTTTTTGGTCAAAAGTTAACCTATTAGGACAGTGGGTTGGTCATTGGGTCAAGGATTGACCATTTTGACCAAAGTTGAATATTTGGTCAAAAGTTGACCAATTTGGTCAATGGGTTGGTCATTGATTCACAAATTGACCATTTTGACCAAATCGACTTTTTGGTTAAAAGTTGACATATTCGGTCAATGTGTTTGTCATTGGGTTGGAAATTGACCATTTTGACCAAAATTGAATTTTTGGTCAAACGTTGACCTATTTGGTCAATGATTGGTCATTAGGCAAAAATTTATTATTTTGACAAAAATAGACTTTTTGGTCAAAAGTTGACCTGTTAGGACAGTGGGTTGGTTTTTGGGTGAAGGATTGACCATTTTGACCAAAGTTGACTTATTGGTCAGAGATTGACATTTAGGTCAATAATTGGTCATTAGGTTAAAAATTAACTATTTTTACCAAAATTAACTTTTTGGTCAAAGGTTGACATATTTGGTCAATGGGTTGGTCATTGGGTCACGCTGATCGACCATTTCGACCAAAGTTGACTTTTTGGTCAAGAGATTAACTTATCAGGTCAAAATCGGTCATTATGTCGATATTGACTATTTTGACCAAATTTGACTTTTTGGTCAAAAGTTGACCTATTGGGTCAATGGGTTGGACATTGGGTCAGGGATTGACCATTTGGACCAAAGTTGAGTTTTGGTCAAAAGTCAATTTGTCAGGTCAATGGTTCAGTCATCGGTCGGACATCGACATTTTGACCAAATCGACTTTTTAGTCAAAAGTTGATATATTAGGTCAATGAGTCAGTCATTCGGTCGAAAATCGATGATTTTGATCAAAATTGACTATTTTGGTCAAAAGTGGACATATTGGTCAATGCGGTGGTCATTAGTCAAAATCGACTATTTTGACCAAAATTAACTTTTCGTCAAAAGTTGATCTATTGAGTCAATGGGTTGGTCATATGGTCAAGATTGACCATTTTGACCAAAGTTGACTTTTGGTCAAAAGTTGACTTTTTGGGTCGATGAGTTGGTTATTTGAGTCAAGATTGACCAAAGTTTGACTTTGGTCATTAGGTAGAAAATTAACCATTTTGACAAAAGTTGACTTTATAGTCAAAAGTTCATATATTTGATCAATGGATGGTCATTAAGTCGAAAATTAACTATTTTGACCAAAATTGACTTTTTGGTTAAAAGTTTACCTATTTAGTCAATTAGTTGGTCATTCGGTCGATGATTGACGATTTTGATTATAAGTCGTCTTTTTGGTTAAAAGTCGACTCTATTGGATCAATGAGTTAGTTATTGGGTCAGAAATTGACCATTTTAACTAAACTTGACTTTTTTGGTCAAAAGTTAACCTATTGGGTCAATGGGGTGGTTGTTAGGTTAAAAATTGACTATTTTGACTAAAATTTACTTTTTTGTCAAAAGTTGACCAATTAAGTCAATGGGTATGTCAATGTGTCAAGGATTGACCCTTCTGACCTAAATAGACATTTTGGTCAAAACTTGACCCATTGGGTCTATGTAGTGGTCATTAGGTCAAAAATTGACTATTTTAACCAAAATTCTCTTTTTGGTCAAAAGCTGACCTTTTGGGTCAATGGGTTGGTAATTTGGCAAAGGATTGACCATTCTGACTAAAGTTGACTTTTTTGGTATAAGGTTAAAATATTGGGGCAATGGGTTGGTCATTGGGTCAAGGATAAACCATTTTGAACAAAGTTGACTTTTTGGTTAGAGATTGACTTATTGGGTCAAAAATTGGTCATTAGGTCAAAAATTGACTATTTTGACCAAAATTGACTTTTTGGTTAAAAGTTGACATATTGGGTTAATGGGTTGGCCATTGGGTCAAAGATTGACCATTTTGACCTAAGTTGACTTTTTGTTCAGAGATTCACTTATTGGGCCAATAATTGGTCATTGGGTTAAAAATTACTTTTTGGCCAGAATCGAATTTTGGTCCAAAGTCGACTTCATTGCGTCAACGTGGTGGTCATTGGGTTAGAAATTAACCATTTTGACCAAAGTCGACTTTTTGGTTAAAAGTCGACTCTATTAGGTCAATGAGTTTTTAATTGGGTGAAGAATTGACCATTTGGACCAAAGATGACTTTTTGGTTAAAAGTTGACCTATTGGGACAATGTGTTGGTCATTTAGTCAATGATTGACCATTCTGACCAAAGTTGACTTTCTGGTAAAAAGTTAACACTTTAGGTCCATGGGTTGGTTATTGGGTCAACGATTAAACATTTCTGAACAAAGTCGATTTTTTGTCAGAGATTGACTTATTGGGTCAATAATTGGTCATTAGGACAAAAAATGACTATTTTGACTAAAAATGATTTTTTGGTCAAAAGTTGACTTATTGGGTCAACGGGTTAGTGATTAGGTCAGAAATTGACCATTTAGACCAAAGTTAACTTTTTGGTCAAAAGTTGATCAATTGGGTCAATTGGGTTGTCATTATGTCAAAAATTTACAATTTTGACCAAAATTGACTTTTTGGTGAAAAGTTGACCTATTGGGTCAATGAGTTGGTCATTATGTCAAAAGTTGACTATTTTGACCAAAATTGACTTTTTTGTCAAAAGTTGACCTATTGGGTCATTGGGTCAAAGATTGACCATTTTGACCATAGTTGTCTTTTTTGTCAAAAGTTGACCTATTGGGTCAATGTGTTGGTCATTAGGTCAAGGATTGGTCATTTTGACCAATGTTGACTTTTTGGTCAGAGATTGGCTTACTGGGTCAATAATTGGTCATTAGGTCAAAAATTGATTATTTTGACCAAAATTGAATTTTTGGTCAAAAGTTAACCCATTGGGTCAATGGGGTGATCATTGGGTCAGAAATTGATCATTTTAACCAAAGTTGACTTTTTGGTCAAAAATTGACATATTGGGTCAATTGGGTAGTCATTATGTCAAAAATTGACTATATTGTCCAAAATCGACTTTTTGGTCAAAGGTCGACTATTAGTGTCAATGGGTCAGTCATTGTGTCAAGGCTCGAGTATTTCGATTAAAGTTCACTTTTAGTCAAAAGTTGACGTATTGAGTCAATGAGTGCGTCATCGGGTCAAGGATCGACCATTTGACCAAACTCGATTTCTTTGTCGAGATCGACTTATTGGGTCAATAATTAGTCATTATGTAAAAAATTGACAATTTTGGTCAAAAGTTAACCTATTAGGACAGTGGGTTGGTCATTGGGTCAAGGATTGACCATTTTGACCAAAGTTGAATATTTGGTCAAAAGTTGACCAATTTGGTCAATGGGTTGGTCATTGATTCACAAATTGACTATTTTGACCAAATCGACTTTTTGGTTAAAAGTTGACATATTCGGTCAATGTGTTTGTCATTGGGTTGGAAATTGACCATTTTGACCAAAATTGAATTTTTGGTCAAACGTTGACCTATTTGGTCAATGATTGGTCATTAGGCAAAAATTTATTATTTTGACAAAAATAGACTTTTTGGTCAAAAGTTGACTTCATTAGGTGCAGTGGGTCAGTTTTCAGTGAAGGATCGACCATTTCGACCAAAGTCGACTTATTCGGTCGAGAGTCGACATTTAGGTCAATAATTGGTCATTAGGTTAAAAATTAACTATTTTTACCAAAATTAACTTTTTGGTCAAAGGTTGACATATTTGGTCAATGGGTTGGTCATTGGGTCACAGATTGACCATTTTGACCAAAGTTGACTTTTTGGTAAGAGATTAACTTATTGGGTCAAAAATTGGTCATTATGTCAATATTGACTATTTTGACCAAATTTAACTTTTTGGTCAAAAGTTGACCTATTGGGTCAATGGGTCGGACATCGGGTCGGGATCGACCATTTGGACCAAAGTTGAAGTTTTGGTCAAAAGTTGACCTATTGGGTCAATGGTTTGGTCATTGGTCAGACATTGACAATTTTGACCAAATCAACTTTTTAGTCAAAAGTTGATATATTAGGTCAATGAGTTGGTCATTCGGTCGAAAATTGATGATTTTGACCAAAATTGACCTTTTGGTCAAAAGTTGACATATTAGGTCAATGGGTAGGTCATTAGGTCAAAAATTGACTATTTTGACCAAAATTGACTTTTTGGTCAAAAGTTGATCTATTGAGTCAATGGGTTGGTCATATGGTCAAGGATTGACCATTTTGACCAAAGTTGACTTTTTGGTCAAAAGTTGACTTTTTGGGTCAATGAGTTGGTTATTTGGTCAAGATTGACCAAAGTTGACTTTTTGGTCATTAGGTAAAAAATTAACCATTTTGACAAAAGTTGACTTTATAGTCAAAAGTTCATATATTTGATCAATGGGATGGTCATTAAGTCAAAAATTAACTATTTTGACCAAAATTGACTTTTTGGTTAAAAGTTTACCTATTTAGTCAATTGGTTGGTCATTTGGTCGATGATTGACGATTTTGACAGAAGTCGTCTTTTTGGTTAAAAGTTGACCTATTGGATCAATGAGTTAGTTATTGGGTCAGAAATTGACCATTTTAACTAAACTTGACTTTTTTGGTCAAAAGTTAACCTATTAGGTCAATGGGGTGGTTGTTAGGTTAAAAATTGACTATTTTGACTCAAAATTTACTTTTTTGTCAAAAGTTGACCAATTGAGTCAATGGGTATGTCAATGTGTCAAGGATCGACCCTTCTGACCAAAATAGACATTTTGGTCAAAAGTCGACCCATTGGGTCTATGTAGTGGTCATTAGGTCAAAATCGACTATTTTAACCAAAATTGTCTTTTTGGTCAAAAGTCGACCTTTGGGTCAATGGGTCAGTAATTTGGCAAAGGATCGACCATTCGACTAAAGTCGACTTTTTTGGTATAAGGTTAACATATTGGGGCAATGGGTCAGTCATCTGGGTCAAGGATAAACCATTTCGAACAAAGTCGACTTTTTGGTCAGAGATTGGCTTACTGGGTCAATAATTGGTCATTAGGTCAAAAATTGACTATTTTGACCAAAATTGACTTTTTGGTCAAAAGTTGACATATTGGGTCAATGGGTTAGCTATTGGGTCAAGGATTGACCATTTTGACCAAAGTTGACTTTTTGTTCAAAGATTCACTTATTGGGCAAATAATTGGTCATTAGGTTAAAAATAACTTTTTTGGCCAAATTGAATTTTTGGTCCAAAGTTGACCCATTGCTTCAACGTGGTGGTCATTGGGTTAGAAAAGAACCATTTTGACCAAAGTCAACTTTTTGGTTAAAAGTCGACCTATTAGGTCAATGAGTTGTTAATCTGGGTGAAGAATCGACCATTTGGACCAAAGATGACTTTTCGGTCAAAAGTCGACCTATCGGGACAATGTGTCAGTCATTTAGTCAATGATCGACCATTCTCGACTAAAGTTGACTTTCTGGTAAAAAGTTAACACTTTAGGTCCATGGGTCGGTTATTGGGTCAACGATTAAACATTTTGAACAAAGTTGATTTTTTTGTCAGAGATTGACTTATTGGGTCAATAATTGGTCATTAGGACAAAAAATGACTATTTTGACTAAAAATGATTTTTTGGTCAAAAGTTGACTTATTGGGTCAATGGGTTAGTCATTGGGTCAGAAATCGACCATTTAGACCAAAGTTAACTTTTTGGTCAAAAGTCGATCAATCGGGTCGATCAGGTGGTGATTATGTCAAAATTTACAATTTTGACCAAAATTGACTTTTTGGTGAAAAGTTGACCTATTGGGTCAATGAGTTGGTCATTATGTCAAAAGTTGACTATTTTGACCAAAATTGACTTTTTTGTCAAAAGTCAATCTATCGGGTCATTGGGTCAAAGATTGACCATTTTGACCATAGTTGTCTTTTTTTGTCAAAAGTTGACTTATTGGGTCAATGTGTTGGTCATTAGGTCAAGGATTGGCCATTTTGACCAATGTTGACTTTTTGGTCAAAGATTGGCTTACTGGGTCAATAATAGGTCATTAGGTCAAAATTTGACTATTTTCGACTCAAAATTGAATTTTTGGTCAAAAGTTAACCCATTGGGTCAATGGGGTGATCATTGGGTGAAATTGATCATTTTAACCAAAGTTGACTTTTTGGTCAAAAATCGACATATCGGTCAATCGTGGTAGTCATTATGTCAAAAATCGATTATATTCGTCCAAAGTTGAGTTTTTGGTCAAAGGTTGACCTATCAGGTCAATGGGTCGGTCATTGTGTCAAGGTATTGACTATTTTGATCAAAGTTCACTTTTTGTCAAAAGTTGACTTATTGAGTCAATGGGTTGGTCATCGGGTCAAGGATCGACTCATTTTGATCAAACTCGATTTTTAGTCAGAGATCGACTTATTGGGTCAATAATTAGTCATTATGTAAAAAATTGACAATTTTGGTCAAAAGTTGAACCTATTGGGTCTATGGGTCGGTCATTGGGTCAAGGATTGACCATTTCGACCAAAGTTGACTTTTAGTCCGAGATCGCATATTAGGTCAATAATTGTTCATTAGGTCAAAAATCGACTATTTTGACCAAAATTGACTTTTGGTCAAAAGTCGACCTATTGGGTCAATGGGTTGGTCATTGGGTCAAGGATTGACCATTTTGACGAAAGTTGACTTTTTGGTAACAGATTTACTTATTGGGTCAATAATCGGTCATTAGGTCAAAAATTGTCTATTTCGACCAAAATTCGACTTTTTGGTCAAAAGTCGACTTATTGGGTCAATGTGTTGGTCATTGGGTCAAAGATTGACCATTTTGACTAAAGTTGACTTTTTGGTCAAAAGTTGACCTTTTGGGTCTATGTGTTGGTTATTAGGTCAAAGATTGACCATTTTGACCAAAGTTGACTTTTCGGTCAAAATTTCATCTATTTGGTCAATGGGATGGTCATTAGTTCAAAAATTGACTATTTTGACGAAATTTAACTTTTTGGTCAAAAGTAAACCTATTTAGTCAATGGGTTAGTCAGTGGATCAATGATTGATGATTTTGACAAAAGTTTTCTTTTTGGTCAAAAGTTTACTTATTACATCAATGGGTCAGTTATCGGGTCGAAATCGACGATTTTAACTAAAGTCGATTTTTGGTTAAAAGTTGACCTATTGTGTCAATGGGGTGGTTGTTAGGTTATAAATTGACTGTTTTGACCAAAAATTACTTTTTTGTCGAAAGTTGACCAATTCGGTCAATGGGTATGTCATTGTGCCAAGGATTGACCGTTTGGACCAAAATTAGCATTTTAGTCAAAACTTGATCCATTTGGTCAATGGGGTGGTCATTAGGTTCAAAACTGATTTTTTTGACCAAAATTATGTTTTTGGTCAAAAGTTGACCTATTGGGTTAATGAGTTGGTCATTTGGTCAAGGATTGACCATTCTGACCAAAGATGACTTTTTGGTTAAAAGTTAACCTATTAGGTCAATGGGTTAGTCATTAGATCAAGGATTGACCATTTTGAACAAAGTTGACTTTTTGGTCAGAGCTTAACGTATTGGATCAATAATTAGTCATTTGCGCAAAAATTGTCTATTTTTACCAAAATTAACTTTTTGGTCAAAAAGTTCACCTACTGGATCAATGGGTTGGTAATTGGGTCAGAAATTGACCATTTTGACCAAAGTTGACTTTTTGGTCGAAAGTTGACCTATTAGGTCAATTGAGTGGTCATTATGTCAAAAATTGACAATTTTGACCAAAATTGAATTTTTTGTCAAAAGTTAACTTATTGGGTCACCGAGTCAGTCATTATGTCAAAAATTTACTATTTTGACCAAAATCGACTTTTTGGTCAAAAGTCGACTCTATTGCGTCAATGTGTCAGTCATCGGGTCAAGGATCGACCATTTCGACTAAAGCTTAACTTTTTGGTCGAGATTAACTTATCGGATCAATATTCGGTCATTAGGTCAAAAATCGATTATTTATACCAAAAATTGAAATTTTGGTCAAAGGTCAATCCATTGAGTCAATGGGGTGGTCATTAAGTCAAAAATTGATTATATCGACCAAAATCGACTTTTTGCGTCAAAAGTCGACCTATTGTGTCAATGGGTCGGTCATCGGGTCAAGGATTGACTATTTTTACTAAAGTTCACTTTTTGGTCAAAGGTTGAGCTATTGGGTCAATGGGTTGTTCATTAGGTCAAGGATTGACCATTTTGACCAAAGTTGACTTTTTGGTCAGATATTTACTTATTGGGTCAATAATTGGTCATTATGTCAAAATATGATTATTTTGGTCAAATGTTAACCTATTGGGTCTATGTGTTAGTCATTGGGTTAATGAATGACCTATTTTGACCAATGTCGACTTTTCGGTCAAAAGTCGACTTATCAAGTTAATGGCCATCGCGTCAAATCGAACATTTTAACCAAACTTGACTTTTTGGTCAAAAGTTGACCTATTGGGTTAATGGGGTGGTCATTAGGTCAAAAATTGTCAATTTTGACCAAAATTAATTTTTTGGTCAAAAGTTGCTTATTGGGTCAATGAGTTGGTATTGTGTAAAGGATTGGCCATTTTAACTAAAGTTTAATTTTTGGTCATTGGGTCAGAAATTAACCATTTTGATCAAAGTTAACTTTTTGGTCAAAAGATTTTCTATTTAGTCAATGGGATGGTCATTAGGTCAAAATCGATTATTTTGACCAAAATTGACTTTTTGGTCAAAAAGTCGACATATTTAGTCAATGGGTTGGTAATTTGGTCAAGGATCGACCATTTTAACCAAAGTTATCTTATTGGTCAAAAGTTGACCTAATTATTGGGTGAGAAATATAACATTTTAACTAAAGTTAATTTCTTAGTCAAATGTTGACCTATTTGGTCAATGGGGTGGTTATTAGGTTAAAAATTGACTATTTTGACAAAAAATTACTTTTTTGCCAAAAGTTGACCAACTAGGTTAATAAGTATGTCATTATGTTAAGGATTGACCATTTTGATTAAAATTGACATTTATGTGAAGTTGACTCTTGGGTTAATGGGCTAATTATTAGGTCAAAAATCGACTATTTCGACCAAAATTGTCATTTTGGTCAAACGTTGACCTATTGGGTCAATGGGTTGCGTCATTTGGTCAAGGATCGACCATTCTGACCAAAGTCGAATTTTTTATAAAAAGTTAAATCTTCGGGACCACTGGGTTAGTTATCGGGTCAAGGATCGACCACTTCGACAAAGTCGATTTTTTTGTCGAGATCGATTTATAGGTCAATAATCGGTCATTAGGACAAAATTCGACTAGTTTGACTAAAATTGATTTTTTGGTCAAAAGTCAACCTTTCGGGTCAATGGCTTGGTCATCAGGTCAGAAATCGACCATTTTGACCAAAGTTAACTTTTTGGTCAAAAGTCGATCGATCGGTAAATCATGGTCATTATGTCAAAACTTTAAAATTTTGACCAAAATTTTTTTTGGTGAAAAGTTGACCTTCTGGGTCAACCACATTATGTCAAAAGTTGACTATTTTGACCAAAATTAACTTTTTGGTCAAAAGTTGACCTATTGAGTCTTTGGGTCAAAGATTGACCAATTTGACCATAGTTGACTTTTTTGGTCAAAGATCGACTTATTGGGTCAATGAATCGGTCATTGTGTAAAAAATTGATGCTTTTCGTCAAAAGTCGACCTACCGGGTCTATGGGTCGTCATCGTGGTCAAGGATCGACAATTTTGATCAAAGTCGACTTTTTAGTCGTAGATCGCATTATTGGGTCAATAATTTGCTCATTAGGTCAAAAATTGATTATTTTGAAAAAATCGAATTTTTGGTCAAAAGTTGACCTATCGGGTCAAAGATCGACCATTTTGACTAAAGTCGAATTTTTGGTAACATATTTGACGCATTGAGTCAATAATCGGTCATTAAGTCAAAAGTCGAATATTTCGACCAACATCGATTTTTTGGTCAAAAGTTAATTTATCGGGTCAATGTGTTGGTCATCGAGTTAAGGATCTGACCATTTCGACTAAAGCCGACTTTTTGGTCAAAAGTCGACCTTTTGGTCAATGTGTCGATTATTAGGTCAAGGATCGACTCATTTTGACCAAAGTTGACTTTTTGGTCAAAAGTTCATCTATTTGGTCAATGGGATGGTCATTAGTTCAAAAATTGACTATTTTGACCAAATTTAATTTTTGGTGAAATGTTAACCTATTTAGTTAATAGGTTAGTCATCGGGTCAAGGATTAACGAAGCTCGACAAAAGTTTTCTTTTTGGTCAAAAGTCGACATATTTGGTCAATGGGTTGTTTTTCTCGGTCAGAAATCGGCCATTTTAACTAAAGTCGATTTTTGGTCAAAAGTCGACCTATCGAGTCAATGCGGTGTATTGTTAGGTTAAAATTCGATCATTTTGACTAAAATTTACTTTTTTGTTAGAAGTTGACCTATCGGGTTATTGGTATGTCAATGTGTCAAAGATCGACCGCTTGGACTCAAAATAGACATTTTGTCAAAAGTCGACCCATTTGGTCAATATGGTGGTCATTAGGTTAAAAATTGACTTTTTTTACCAAAATTTCTTTTGGTCAAAAGATCGACCTATCGATCAATGAGTTGGTCATTCGGGTCAAGGATCGAGCATTTTGACTCAAAGATGACATTTTCGTTATAAGTTAACCTATCGGGTCAAATGGGTCAGTCATTAGATCAAGGATTGATCCATTTTGAACAAAGTCGATTTTTTGTCGTAGCTTAACTTATTGGATCAATAAGTGTCGCTTGGTCAAAATTCGACTATTTTGACTAAAATTGACTTTTTGGTCAAAAAGTTCACCTATTGTGTCAATGAGTTGGGTAATTGGGTCGAAATCAACTATTTTCGACAAAAGTCGACTTTTTAGTCAAAAGTCGTCCTATTAGGTCAATCGCTGGTCATTATGTCAAAAATTGACAATTTTGACCAAAATTAAATTTTTGGTCAAAGGTCAATCTATTGATCTCTCGAGTTAGATCATTATGTCAAAAATTTACTATTTTGACCAAAATTGACTTTTTGGTCAAAAGTCAATTTATTATGCCAATGAGGGTCATCAGGTCAAGAATCGACTATTTTTACTATAGTTCACTATTTTCGATAAAAGTCGAACTATCGGGTCAATGCGTGGCTCATTAGGTCAAAGATTCGATCCATTTTGACCAAAGTTAACTTTTTGGTCAGATATTAACTTATTGGGTCAATAATAGGTCATTATGTCAAAAATTGATTATTTTGGTCAAATGTTAACCTATTTGGTCTTTGAGTTGGCCATTGGGTCAAGGATTTACCATTTTGACTAATGTTAACTTTTTAGACAAAAGTTGACTTATTTCAGCTAATGGTCATTAGGTCGAATTTAACATTTTAACCAAACTTCACTTTTGGTCAAAAGTCGACCTATCAGGTTAATGGGGCGGTCTTCAGGTCAAATATCGACAATTCTGACTAAAATTAATTTTTGGTCAAAAGTCGACCTATCGGGTCAATTGGTCGGGTATTGGGTCAAGGATTGATCATTTTGACCAAAGTCAATTTTTTAGTCAAAAGTTCACCTATCGGGTCAATAGGTCATCAATCGAGTAAAAGATCGACAATTTCGACCAAAGTCGACTTTTGGTCGAAATTTACTATATTTGGTCAATAATCGATCATTCGGTCAAAAATTGTTTATTTTAACCAAAATTTATTTTTTGGTCAAAAGTCAATCCATCAGGTCGATTTGTAGTCACATGTCAAATAATCGATAAAGTCGACTTTTTGTCAAAAGTCGACTTATCGTCAATGGTTGTTATTGGGTCGTAAATTTACAATTTTGATCAAAACTCGATTTTTTTGTCAAAAGTCAACCTATTTGGTTAATGGGGTGTTCATTGGTAAAAATTTAACTATTTTGACTAAAATTGACTCTTTAGTCAAAAGTCGACTTATTGTGTCAGATGAGTCGCTCGCTAGATCAAGGATCGATCATTTTGACTCAAAGTTGACTTTTTGGTTAAAAGTCGATCTATCAGGTCAATGAGTCGTTATCGGGTCAAGGATCGACCATTTTGACCAAAGTTAACTTTTCGTCATTAGAAAATTAACCGTTTTGTACCAAAGTCGATTTTTGGTCGAAAGTTCTTCTATTCGGTCAATGGGATTATCATTAGTTCAAAAATTATAACTAATCGACTTTTTGTCAAACAGTCGACCTATTTAGCAATTGTCATTATAGTCAAGGATTAACCATTTTAACCAAAGTTATCTTTTGTCAAAAGTCGACCATAGGTCAAAGGGTCGGTTATCGAAGTACTAAATCGACATTTTAACTAAAGTTGATTTTTAGTCAAAAGTCGACTTATCAGGTCATTAAAGTAGTTACAGTTAACATTTGATTATTTCGACAAAAATTTACTTTTTTGTCTAAAGTTAACCAATCGGGTCAAAGGGTATGTCATTATGTCAAGGATCGGACCATTTTGATCAAAATTCAAATTCATAACAAAAGTCAATTCCTCAAGTTAATTGGGTAAATTATCTGGTTCAAAATCGACTATTTTGACCAAAGTCAGTCTTTTTGCTCAAAAGTCGACTCTATCGAGTCAATGGGTCGGTCATTCGGTCAAGGATCGACCATTTCTGACCAAAGTTGACTTTTTGGTAAAAAGTTAACCTCATTAGTCAATGGGCATGTCATCGGGTCAAGGATGGACCATTTTGAACAAAGTTAACTTTTCGGTCATGATATCGACTTATCGAGTCAATAATCGTCATTATGTCAAAAATCGACTATTTTGACTAAAATCGATTTTTGGTCAAATGTCGACTTACGGGGTCAATGAGTCGGGTCATTGGTCGAAATTCACCATTTTGACCAAAGTCGACTTTTTTTGTCAGAAGTAGACCTCTGGGTCAATCGCGTGTTCATTATATCAAAAATCGATAATTTCGACAAAAATAGACTTTTTTGTCAAAAGTCGACCTATCGAGCAATGTGGTTGGTCATTATTCAAAAATCGATTATTTTAACCAAAATCGACGTTGGCCAAAGGTCAATCTATCAGTCATTGGGTCAAAGATCGACCACTTTAACTATAGTCGAGTTTTTGGTTAAAAGATGACCTATCGGTCAATGGGTCGGTCATTGGGTCAAGGATCGACCATTTCGACCAAAGTCGATTTTCGGTCGAGATCGACTTTCTGGATCAATAATCGGGTCATTGGTCGTAAATCGACTATTTTGACCAAAATTGAATTTTTTGGCCAAAAGTCGACCCATTGTGTCAATCGGGTGCTCAAGTGGGTCGTAATCGACCATTTTGACCAAAGTCGATCTTTTGTCAAAAGTCGATATCGTATCAATAACGGTGGCTCATTAGGTCAAAAATCGACTTTGATCAGACCAAAATCGACTTATTGGTCAAAAGTCGACCTTCATGTCAACGGATTGGTCATTTGTGTCAAGGATCGAATCATTTTGGTCAAGAGTCGACTCATTTGGCAAATGGGTCGTTGGTTCAGTCAAGGATCGACCATTTTCGACTACAGTTAACTTTTTGGTCAAAAGTCGATCATATCAGCTAATGGGTCATCATTTGGTAAGAAGTCGACCATTTTAACCAAACTCGATTTTTGGTCAAAAGTTGACTAATCAAGTTAATGATGCTGGTCATTAGGTCAAAAATCGACAATTTTGACCAAAATTAACTTTTTCGGTAAAAATTTAACCTACTCGGTCATCGGCCGGTCATTAAGGATTAAACATTTTCGACCAAAGCCGATTTTTCGCCAAAAGTCGACCTATCGGGTCAATGGTCAAGTCATCGAAAAGATTAACAATTTCAACCAAAGCTGACTTTTTGGTCAAAGATCGACTAATGGGTCAATAATCGGTCATTCGTCAAAAATTGATTATTTTGACCACAATTTAATTTTTGGTCAAAAGTTGACCCATTGGGTCAATTGGGTGGTCATTATGTCAGAAATTGACCATTTTCAACAAAGTTAACTTTCCGTCAAAAGTTGTTCTTATGGGTCAATGTGTTGTTCATTGGGTCAAAAATTGACAATTTTGACCAAACTTTACTTTTTTGTCAAAAGTCAATTTATCGGTCACTGGAGCGCTATTAGGGAAAAAATGTACTATTTTGACTAAAATTGACTTTTTGGCAAATGTCGACCTATTGGGTCAACGATTGACCATTTTGACAAAAGTTGACTTTTTGGTCAAAAGTTGAACTATTGGGTGAATAAGTTGGTTTTTGGGTCGATGATTGGACCATTTTGACCAAAGTTTACTTTCGTCATCGAGTTAGTAAATTAGTCATTTTGACCAATGTTGACTTTTTGGACAAAAGTTCAACTATTTGATCAATGAGATGGTCATTAGGTCCAATATTCACTATTTTCGACCAAAATCGACTTTTCGGTCAAAAGCTGACTCAATTAGTCAATGGGTCGGTCATTGAGTCAAGGATCGACCATTTTCGACCAAAGTCGACTCTTTAGTCGAGAGTTCAATTATTGGGTCAATAATTGGTCATTCGAGTCAAAAATTAATTATTTTGACTAAAATCAATTTTGGTCAAAAGTCAATCCATCGGGTCAACTAAGTGGACATTGTCGAATTCAATCAATTTTGTCCAAAGTTAACTTTTGGGTCAAAAGTCGACTCATTTGGTCAATGAGTCGGCTAATATGGTCAAGAATTGACCATTTTGACCAAAGATGACTTTTTGGTCAAAAGTTGACCTATTGGGTCAATACGTTAGTCATTGAGTCAAAATTTGATCATTTTAACCAAAGTCGATTGTTTGTCAAAAGTCGATCTATCATGGATCAATGGCTCGGTCATTGGTCAAAAATCGACCATTTTGGATCAAAGTCAATCTTTTGGTCAAAAGTTAACCTATTGGGTCAATGGGCTTGTCATCGGGTCAAATTGACTATTTCACCAAAGTCGATTTTTGGTCGGAGATCGACTTATCGGGTCAATAATTGTCATTAATTCAAAGATCGACTATTTCGACCAAAATCGACTTTTGGTCAAAGATCGACTTATTAGGCCAATGGGTTGGTCATCGGGTCAAGGATCGATCATTTCGACCAAAGTTGACTTTTGGTTAAAGATCGATTTATCGGGTCAATAATTAGTCATTAGTCAAAATCGATTATTTTGACCAAAATCGAATTTTTGGTCAAAAGTCAACCTATTGATGTTGAGTCAGGTCATCGGGTCAAGGATCGACCATTTTGACCAAAGTCGAATATTTGTTCAAAAGTTGACTCTATTTGGTCAAAAATCGATCCGTTAGATAAGGTTGGTTTTCAGCGATGGATCGACCATTTTCGACCAAAGCTCGACTTTTGGTCGAGATCAGCTTCTAAGTCAATAATCGGTCATTAGTTAAAAATTAACTAGTTCGACCAAAATTAACTTTTTAGTCAAAGGTCGACTCAATTCGGTCAATGAGTTGATCATCGGGTCAATGGATCGACCATTTTAACCAAAGTTAACTTTTTCGCAACAGATCGACTTATCGGGTCAAAAATCGGTCATTAGGTCGTAATCGACTATGTTGCACCAAATTCGACTTTTTGGTCAAAAGTCGACCTATCGGGTCAATGGGTAGGACATCGGGTCGTCGGATCGACCATTTGGACCAAAGTCGAATTTCGTCAAAAGTCGACCTATCGGGTCAATCGGTCATTATCGTCAGAGTGATCGACAATTTCGACCAAATCAACTTTTGGTCAAAAGTCGATATATTAGGTCAATGAGTCGGTCATCGGTTCAGAAATCGATGATTTCGACAAAAATCGACTTTTTGGTCAAAAGTCGACATATCGGGTCATCAATGGTCATTAGGTCAAAAAATCGACTATTTCGACCAAAATCGACTTTTTGATCAAAAGTCGACCATTATCGGGTCAATTGCGTCGGTCATATGGTCAAGGATTGGCCATTTTGACCAAAGTTGACTTTTTGGTCAAAAGTTGACCTTTTGGGTCAATGAGTTAGTTATTGGGTCAAGGATTGACCAAAGTTGACTTTTTGGTAATTGCGTCAAAAATTAACCATTTTGACTCAAATGTCACTTTTTGGTCAAAAGTTCATCTATTTGATCAATGGGATGGTCATTAGTCAAAAATTGATTATTTTGACTAAAATTGATCTTTTTGGTTAAAAGTTTACCCATTTAGTCAATTGGTCAGTCATTCGGTCAATGATCGACGATTTTGACGAGGTTGTCTTTTTTGGTCAAAAGTTAACTCTATCGGGTCAAAGAGTTGGTTATCAAGTTAGCAAATCGACCATTTTAACTAAACTTGACTATTTTATCCAAAGTTAACCTATTGGGTCAATGGGGTGGTTGTTAGGTTAAAAATTGACTATTTTGACTAAAACTTACTTTTTTGTCAAAATTTGACCACTTGGGTCAATGGGTATATCAATGTGTCAAGGATTGACCATTTTGACCAAAATAGGCATTTTGGTCAAAAGATGACCCATTGGGTCTGTGGGTGGTCATTAGGTCAAAATCGACTATCTTCAACTAAAATCGCTTTTCTCGTCAAAGCCGACCTTCGGGCCAATGGGCCGGTAATTTGAAGCAAAGGATCGACCATTCCGACTGTAAAGTCGAACTTTGCAAAAGGTTAACATATTAGTGTCAATAGGTCGGTCATCGGGTCGAGTGATAAATCATTTCTGGAACAAAGCTGGATTGTTGGTCGAGATGATGGACTTATCGGGTCAATAATCGTCATTGAGGTCAAAAATCGACTATTTTGACCAAAAATGACTTTTTTGGTCAAAAGTTGAGTTATTGGGTCAATGGGTTGACTATTGGGTCACAGGATCGACCATTTTGACCAAAGTCGACTTTTTTGTTCAGTAGATTCACTTATCGGTCCAATAATCGGCGATCGTGTTAAAAATTACTTTTTTCGCCAAAATAAATTTTTGGTCCAAGAGTTGCCCCATTGGCTCAATGTGGCGGTCATTGGGCCAGAAATTAACCATTTTGACCAAAGTCGACTTTTGGTTAAAAAGCTGACCTCCGTAGATTCAATGAGTCAGTTAATCGGGTGAAGAACCGACTCATTTGGACCAAAGATGACTTTATGGTCAAAAGTCGACCTAATCGGGACAATGGCCAGTCATTCAGTCAACGGATCGACCATTCTCGACTAGAGCCGACTTTCTCGGTAAAAAGTTAACGCTTTCGGGTCCACGGGTCAGGTTATCGGGTCAAGGATCGACCATTTTGAACAAAGTTGATTTTTTTGTCGAGATCGACTTATCGGGTCAATAATCGTCATTAGGACAAAATCGACTATTTCGACTAAAATCGATTTTTGGTCAAAAGTCGACTCTATCGGGTCAATGGGTTAGTCATCGGGTCGAAATCGACCATTTTGACTCAAAGTTAACTTTTTGGTCAAAAGCCGATCAATCGATCAATCGGGTGGTCATTATGTCAAAACTTTACAATTTTAACCAAAATTGACTTTGTCATTAAAAGCTGACCCATTGGGTCAATGAGTCGGCCATTATGTCAAAAGTCGACTATTTCGACCAAAATCGACTTTTGGTCAAAAGTCGACATATTGGGTCATCGGGTCAAAGATCGACCATTTCGACCATAGTCGTACTTTTTGTCAAAAGTCGACCTATCGGGTCAATGTGTCAGTCATCGTGTCAAGGATCTGACCATTTCGACCAATGTCAACTTTTTGGTCGAAGATTCGACCTATCGGTTCAATAATAGTTCATTAGGTCAAAATTCGATTATTTTCGACCAAAATCGAATTTTTTGTCAAAAGTCAATCTATCGGGTCAATGAGGGTCATCGGGTCGAAATCGACCATTTTAACCAAAGTTGACTTTTTGGTCAAACATCGACATATCGGGTCAATCAGATGATTATTATGTCAAAAATCGACTATATCGTCCAAAATCGACTTTTTCGTCAAAAGTCAACCTATTGCGTCAATGGGTTCGCTATTATGTCAAGGCTCGACTATTTTGATTAAAGTTCACTTTTGGTCAAAAGTCGACCTATTGGGTCAATGGGTCGGTCATCGGGTCAAGGATCGAATTCATTTGAACAAAGCCGATTTCTTAGTTGAGATCGACTTATTTGGTCAATAATCAGTCATTGTGTAAAATCGACAATTTTGGTCAAAAGTCAACCTACTGGGTCTATGGGTCTGTCATTGGGTCAAGGATCGAACCATTTTGACCAAAGTCGACTTTTTATCTCGAAGATTGGCTTATCGGGTCAATAATTGTTTATTATGGTCAAAAATCGAATTATTTTGACCAAAATCGACTTTTGGTCAAAAGTCAATCTATCGGGTCAATGGTAGGGTCATCGGTCAATGGATCGACTCATTTTGCTGTCGAAAGTCGACTTTTTATAACAGTATCGACTTATTGGGTCAATAATCGGACATAAGGTCAAAATCGACTATTTCGACCAAAATCGATTATTTTGACAAAAAATTGATTTTTGATCAAAGAGTCGACTTATCGGGTCAATGTGTCGGTCATCAGTGGGTCAAGGATCGACCATTTTGACTAAAGTCGACTTTTGGTCAAAAGTCGACCTTTGGGTCAATGAGCTCGATTATTAGGTCACGGATCGACCATTTCGAACAAAGTTGACTTTTCGGTCAAAAGTTCATCTATTTCGTCAATAGGATGGTCATTAGTTCAAAAATTGACTATTTTGTCGAAATTTAACTTTTTGGTCAAAAGAAAACCTATTTAGTTAATGGGTTAGTCAATGGATCAAGGATTGATGATTTTGACAAAAGTTTTCTTTTTGGTCAAAAGTTAATTTATTGTGTCAATGGGATGGTTATTGGTCTAGAAATTGAATATTTTATTTAAAGTTGATTTTTTGGTCAAAAGTCGACTCCATTGGGTCAATGGGGTGGTTGTTAGGTTATAAATTGATGCAAGCTGACCAAAAATTACTTTTTTGTCAAATATTGACCATTTGGGTCAATGGGTATATCATTGTGTCAAGGATTGGCCGTTTGGACCAAAATTGGCATTTTGGTCAAAAGTTGATCCATTTGGTCAATGGGGTGGTCTTTAGGTTCAAAACTGACGTTTTTTTACCAAAATTGTCTTTTTGGTTAAAAGTGGACCTATTGGGTTAATGAGTTGGTCATTTGGTCAAGGATTGACCATTCTGATCAAAGATGACTTTTCGGTTAAAAGTTAACCTATTGTGTCAAAGGGCTGGTCGTTAGATCAAGGATCGACCATTTTCAACAAAGTTAACTTTTGTGTCAAAGCTTAATGTATTGGATCAATCATGGTCTTTGCGCGAAATCGACTATTTTGACCAAAATTGACTTTTGGTCAAAAAGTTCACCTATTAGATCAATTGGTCGTATCAAGTGTAAAATCGACCTATTTCACCAAAGTTGACTTTTTTCATCAAAAGTCGACTCTATTAGGTCAATTCGGTGGTCATTATGTCAAAAATTACCAAATTTGACCAAAATCGAATTTTTAGTCAAAAGTTAACTTATTGGGTCACCGAGATGTCATTATGTCAAAATTTACTATTTTCGACTAAAATCGACTTTTGGTCAAAAGTCGACTCTATCGGCGCTAATGGGTCGGCTCATTGGGTCAAGGATCGACTCCATTTTCACTAAAGTTAACTTTTGGCCCTCCCGTGAGATCGATCTTTTCGTTGGGTCATTATTCTGCTGTACAAGTCAGTCAAAAATTGAATTATTTAGATCAAAATTAAAATTTTTGTCGTCAAAAGTCAATCGCATCGAATAATGGGGCTAGTCATTGGGTCAATCAATTCACCATTATGACAAAAGTTGATTTTTGGTCAAAAGTACGATATATTGGTCAACTGGGTGGTCATTAGGTCAAAAATTAACTATATTCAGCCAAATCGATTTTTGGTCGAAATCGACCTATCGTGGTCAAAGGACGTGGTCATTCGGGTCAAGGATTGACTATTTTTACTAAAGTTCACTTTTTGGTCAAAAGTCGAGCTGATTGGGTCAATGGGTCGGGTCATTGGGTCAAGGATTCACCATTTTGACCAAAGTCGAATTTTTGGTCAATTATCGACTTACGTGTGAACAATTCGTCATTATGTCAAAAATTGATTATTTCTGTCAAAAGTTAACCAATCGTCTAAGAGGTTAGTCATCGGGTTAAGAATTGACAATTTTGACTAATGTTGATTTTTTGTCAAAAGTCGACATATCATGGTTAATGAGTCAGTGATCGTAAATCGAACATTTTAACTAAACTTGACTTTCGGTCAAAAGTCGACTGAATAAGGCTCGGGTTATCTTAAGCAATGCTAAGTATCGAGCAATTTTGCAACCAAAATTAATTATTTGGTCAAAAGTCAATCTATCGGTCAATGGGTCGGTATTCGCGGTCACAGGATCGACCATTTTCAACTAAAGTTGATTTTTCGGTCATTCGGTCGTAAATTGATTGCAATTTCACAAAAGTTAACTTTTTGGTCGAACGCGTTTTCTATTTGGTCAATGAGATGGTCATTAGATCAAAAATTCGACCATTTTTACCAAAGTCAATTTTTTGGTCAAAAGTCGACCTATTTAGTCAATGGGTCGGTTGTCAGTCGAGCGATCAACCATTTCAACCAAAGTTACCTTTGGTCAAAAGTTGACCTATCAGGTCAATGGGTTAGTTATTAGCGTCAGAAATCGAACCATTTTAACCAAAGTTGACTTTTAGTCAAAAGTCGACCTATTTGGTCAATATGGTGGTCATTAAGTTAAACATCGATCATTTTGACAAAAAATACCTTTTTATCAAAAGTCAATTAATTAGGTCAATAAGCTAAGTCATTATGTTAAGGATTAACCATTTTAATCAAAGTCGATATTTGTGTCTAAAAGTTGACACTCTTGGGTTAATCGGGTACATTAGGTCAAAATCGACTATTTCGACTAAAATTGTCTTTTTTGTCAAAAGTCAATCTTATCAGGTCAATGGGTCGGTAAATCGGACAAGGATCGACCATTCTGACCAAAGTCGATTTTTCGTAAAAAGTTAACTCTTCGGGTCCATTGGTCGGTTATTGTGCTCAAGGATCGACCATTTTGAACAAAGTCGATTTTCGTCAGAGTCGACTTATCGGGTCAATAATCGGTCATTAGGACAAAAATCGACCATTTTGACCAAAATCGAATTTTTGGTCAAAAGTCGACTCTATTGGGTCAATGAGTCGGTCATCGGGTCGAATCGACCATTCGACCAAAGTTAACTTTTTAGTCAAATGTCGATCGATCGGTCAATCGGGTGGTAATTATGTCAAAAATTTACAATTTTGACCTAAATCGACTTTTGGTGAAAAGTCGACCTATCGGGTCAACGAGTCAGTCATTATGTCAAAATTCGACTATTTCGACCAAAATCGACTTTTCGATCAAAAGTCTACCTATCGGGGTCATCGGGTCAAAGATCGACCATTTCGACCATAGTCGACTTTTTCGAACAAAGTGGACCTATCGGGGTTCATCGGGTTCAAGATCGACCATTTCGACCAATGTCGAATTCTTGATCGAGATCGGCTTATCGGTCGAATATTCAGTCATTAGGTCAAAATCGACTATTTCGACCAAAATCGAATATTTGGTCAAAAGTCAATCCATTGAGTCATCGAGGTCATTACGTCTAGAATCGACAATTTTAACCAAATTTGACATTTTGGTCAAAAATCGACATATCGGGTCAATCGGCTGTCATTATGTCAAAAATCGACTATAAAGATCAAAATCGACTTTTTTGTCAAAAAGTCGATCAATGGTGTCAATGAGTCGGTCATTGTGTCAAGGTTTTACTATTTTGATTAAAGTTCACTTTTTGGTGAAAAGTCGAATTTATCGGGTCAATGGGTCAGTCATCGGGTCAAGGATCGACCATTTCGACCATAGCTCGATTTCTAGGTCGAGATCGACTTATCGGGTTAATAATCGGCCATTATGTAAAACATCGACAATTTTGGTCAAAGGTCGACTCTACCGTAGTCTATGAGTTAATCATTGGGTCAAGGATCGACCATTTCGATCAAAAGCCGACTTTTTAGCCTAAGATCGGCTTACTTGGTCAATAATCGTTCACATGTGTCAAAAATTAACTATTTCGACTCAAAATTAATTTTTTGGTCAAAAGTTAACCTATTGGGTCAATGGGTTGGTCATCGGATCAAGGATCGACCATTTTTATATGAAAGTCGACTTTTGGTAACAAATCGACGTTATTGTGTCAATAATCGGTCATTAGTCATGAATCGAATTATTTCGACCAAAATCGACTTTTGGTCAAACGTCGACATATCGGGTCAATGTGTCGGTCATCGGGTCAAGGATCGACCATTTCGACTAAAGTTGACTTTTTGGTCAAAAGTCGACCTTTCGGGTCAATGAGTAAGTCATCGAGTCAAGAATCGACCATTTCGACCAAAGTTGACTTTTAGGTTAAAAGTTCATCCATTTGGTCAATGCGGATGGTCATTAGTTCTAAAATCGATAATTTCGACTAAATTCGACTTTTCGGTCAAAAGTTAACTTATTTAGTCAATGGGTTACCATCGGATCAAGGATCGACTATTTTGAAAAAGTTTCTTTTTTGGTCAAAAGTCGACTTATTGGGTCAATGGGTTGGTTATCGAGTCGAAATCGACCATTTTAACTAAAGTCGATCTTTTGGTCAAAAGTCGACTATTGTGTCAATGGAGTACTGTCAGGTTATAAATTGATCATTTCGACCAAAATTCACATTTTGTCAAAAGTCAATCAATCGGGTCAATGGGTATGTCATTGTGTCAAGGATCGATCGCTTTGACCAAAATCGGCATTTTGGTCAAAAGTCAACGCATATCGGTCAATCGGTGGTCTATTAGGTTCAAAACCGAGTTTTTTCACGAAAATTGTCTTTTGATCGAAAGTCAATTCCTCGGGTCAATGGATGGTCATTCGTCAAGGATTGACCATTCTGACCAAAGATGACTTTTTTGTTAAAAGTTAACCTATTCGGTCAATGGGTCGGGTTATTGGATTAATGATCGACCATTTTTAACATAGCTGACTTTTTGGTCGAGTTTGACGTATTGATCAATATCGGGTCGCTTGGTCAAAAATCGACTATTTTCGACTAAAATTGACTTTTTTGTCAAAAAGTTCACCTATTGGTTCAACTGGGTCGTCATCGGGTCGAAATCGACCATTTTAACCAAAGTCGATTTTTTGATAAAAAATCGACCTATTAGGTCAATTCGTCGGTCATTATGTCAAGAATCGATATATTTCGACCAAAATTGACTTTTTGGTCAAAAGTTAACCTATTGGGTCAATCGAAGTTCGTCATTAGGTCAAAAATTTACTATTTTGACCAAAATCGACTTTTTGGTCAAAAGTCGACCTATCGGGGTCAACATCGGGTTATTGGTCATCATCAACGATTAACCATTTTAACTAAAGTTAACTTTTTGGTTCGAAGATCGATTCTATTGGGTCATTATTCGGTCATTAGGTCAAAATTTGCTATTTAGACCAAAATCGAAATTTTGTTCAAAAGTCAACCTATTGGCCTATAGGCGGTCATTGATGAGAAATCAACATTTTAACTAAAGTTGATTTTTAGTCAAAAGTCGGCCATTCGGGTCAAGTGGTTGTTATGTTAAAAATTGATTATTTTGACAAAAATTTACTTTTTTGTCAAAAGTTGACCAATTGGGTCATTGGTTATGTCATTATGTCAAGGATTGACCATTTTGATCAAAATTGAGATTTATGTCAAAAGTCGATTCCTCAAGTTAAGGGTCATTAGATCAAAATTCGACTATTTCGACTCGTAATCATCAAGATTGACCATTCTGACCAAAGTTGACTTTTTGGTAAAATGTTAACCTTTTGAGTCAATGGGTCACTCATTGGGTCAAGGATGGACCATTTTTAACAAAGTTGAAATTTGATCGATATCGACTTAGTCGTAGTCAATAATTGGTCATTAGGTCAAAAATTGACTATTTTGACTAAAATTGACTTTTTGGTAAAAAGTTGACCTATGGGGTCAATGGGTTAGTCATTGGGTCAGAAATTGACCATTTTTACCAAAGTTGACTTTTTAGTCAAAAGTTGACCTACTGGACAATTGGGTGGTCATTATATAAAAAATTGACAATTTTTGACAAAAATTGACTTTTTGGTCAAAAGTCGACCTATCGAGTTAACGGGTCGGTCATTATGCGTCAAAAATTGACTATTTTGACTAAAACCGACATTTTTGTTAAAAGTTGACCTATCTGGGTCATCGTGTCAAAGATCGACCATCTGACTATAACCGTTAGGTCAATGAGTCGGTCATCGGGTCAAGGATCGACTATTTGACCAAAGTCGACTTTTTGGTCGAGATCGACTTCTGGGTCAATATTCGTCATTGGTCAAAAATCGACTATTTTGACCAAAATTAAGTTTTTGCCAAAATTCGACCCATCGGGTCAAAGGGGTGGCAGAGTCGGGTTAGAAATCGACCATTTCGACTAAAAGTCGACTTTTTTGTCAAAAGTCGATACTATTAGGTCAACGGCTAGGTCATTAGGTCAAAATTTTACTTTATCGACAAAAACTGACTTTTTGGTCAAAAGTCGACCTATTGTGTCAATTGGTCGGTCATTGTGTCAAGGATCGACTATTTTCGACCAAAGTTCACTTTTTGGTCAAAAGTAAACCTATCGGTCAATGGTACATTATCAGGTCAAGGATCGACCATTTTGATTAAAGATGACTTTTTGAGTCGAAGATCGACTTATCGGGTCAATAATTGATCATTATGTCAAAAATCGACTATTTCGTCAAAAGTCGACATCTTGCGTCATGGTTTTGTCATTGGGTCAAGGATCGACCATTTCGACCAAAGTTGACTTTTTAGTTAGAGATCGAGCTCATCGGTCAATAATTGTTCATTAGGTCAAAAATTGACTATTTCGACTAAAATCGACTTTTCGTCAAAAGTTAACCTATGCGGTGAACGTGTTGGTCACTGGTTCAAGGATTAACCATTTCGACTAAAGTTGACTTTTCGGTAACATGTCGAGTTTTCGGGTAAATAATCGGTCATTGGTCAAAAATCGCCATTTTGACCAAAATTAACTTTTTGGTCAAAAGTTGACTTATCGGGTCAATGTGTTGGTCATCGGGCCAAGGATCGACCATTTCGACTAAAGTCGACTTTTGGTCAAAAGTCGATCTATTGAGTTAATGAGTTGGTTATTACGTCAAGGATTGACCATTTTGACCAAAGTTGACTTTTCGGTCAAAAGTTCATCTATTTGGTCAATGGGATGGTTATTAGTTCAAAAATTGACTATTTTGACCAAAATGGACTTTTTGGTCAAAAGTTGACCTATTGGATCAATGGGTCGATTATCGGGTCAAGGATCGATCATTTCGACAAAAGTTTTCTTTTTGGTCAAATGTTGACTTATCGGGTCAATGGGTCGGTTATTGTGATCAAAATCGACCATTTTAACTAAAGTCAGTTTTCGTCAAAAGTCGACATATCGGGTCAATGGGTTGGTTATTAGGTTAAAATTGAATGTTTCGACCAAAATTTACATTTTTAAAAAGTCGACTAATTGGGTCAATGGGCATGTCATTGCGTCAAGGATCGACATTTTGACCAAAATCGACATTTTGGTCAAAAGTCGACTCCATTTGGTCAATGAGGTCACAGGTCATAAATTAACTATTTTCGACCAAATTGACTTTTTGGTCAAAAGTCGACCTATTAGGTCAATAAGTCATGGTCATTCGGTCAAGGATCGACCATTCCGACCAAAGATGACTTTTTGGTTAAAAGTTAACCTATCGGTCAATGGGTTGGCCATTAGGATCATGGATCGACTCATTTCAACAATGTCGACTTTTCGGTCGAGTCGACTTGTTGGATCAATAATAGGTCATTTGGTCAAAAATTGACAATTATGACCAAATTGACTTTTTGTTTAAAAAGTTCACCTATTGGATCAATGGGTAGGAAACTGGTTCAGAAATTGACCATTTTGACCGAAGTTGACTTTTTGGTCAAAAGTTGACCAATTAGTTCAATTCAGTGGTCATTATCGTTCAAAATCGACAATTTTGACCAAATTCGAATTTTTGATCAAAAGTCGACCTATTGGTCATCGAGTTCAGTCATTATGTCAAAATTCACTATTTTGACGAAAATTAACTATTTTGGTCAAAGTCGACCTATCATGGCGTCAGTCATTATCGGTCAAGGATCGACTCATATCACTAAAGTTAACTTTTTGGTCGAGATCGATTTATCGGGTCATTATTCGTCATCATGTCAAAATCGACTATTTTGACCAAATATTGAAATTTTGGTCAAAAGTCGATCATCAGGTCAATGGGTCGGTCATCGGTCTAAGATCGGACCACTTGTCACAAAAGTTGATTTTTGGTCAAAAGTCGTATTATCGACATCAATAGGCCATTTAGTGTCAAGGATTTCACCATTGTAATAAAAGCCGAGTTTTTGGTCGATATCGACTTATCGGGTCAATAATTGGTCATTATGTCAAAAATTGATTATTTTGGTGAAAAAGCTCACCTATTGGGTCTACGGGTTGGACATTAGGTCAGGGATTAATCATTTCACCAATGTCGACTTTTTCGACCAATGTTAACTTAATCAAGTTAGTGTTCATCAGGTCAGAAATATCAACATATTTACCAAACTTCACTTTTGGTCAAAAGTCGACCTATCGTCGATAGTTGGCCATTAGTCAAAATTGACAATTTTGACCAAAATTAATTTTTTGGTCAAAAGTCGACATTATTGGGTCAACGGTTGGTATTGGGTCAAGGATTAACCATTTTGACTAAAGTCGACTTTTTCGTCATCGGGTCGAAATAACCATTTTGAACTAAAGTCGACTTTTTTGTCAAAAGTTCTTCTATTTGGTCAATGGGATGGTCATTAGGTCAAAAATCGACTATTTTCGACCAAAATCGAATTTTTGGTCAAAAGTTGACTCATTGAGTCAATGGGTTCGGTCATCTGGATCAAGGATCGACCATTTTAACCAAAGTTATCTTTTTGGTCGAAAGTTGACCTATTAGGTCAATGGGTCAGTTATCGAAGTGAGAAATCGAATATTTCAACCAAAGTTGATTTTTTAGTCAAAAGTCAATTTATCGAGTCAATGGGTGTGTCATTGTTAGGTTAAAAATTGACTATTTTGACAAAAGTTTACTTTTTGGTCAAAAGTTAACTAATTGGGTCAATGGTATGTCATTATGTCAAGGATCGACTATTTTGATCAAAATTGACATTTATGTCAAAAGTCGAATTCTTCGAGTCAATGGTGTCAGTCATTACGCCAAAAATTGACTATTTTCGACCAAAATCGCCTTTTGGTCAAAAGTCAACTTACTGGGTACAATGGATCGGTCATTTGGTCAAGGATCGACCATTCTGACCAAAGTTGACTTTTGGCAAAAATTTAACCTATCGGTCAATAGGTCAGTCATCGGGTCAAGGATAATTCACTTTCAACAAAGTTGACTTTAGGTCGACATTTACTTATGGTCAATAATTGGTCATTATGTCAAAATTCGATTATTTTGATTAAAATCGACTTTTTGGTCAAAAGTCGACTTATTGGGTCAATGGGTTGGTCATTGGGTCAGAATCTCACCATTTTGACCAAAGTTGACTTTTTCGTCAAAAAGTTGATCTTATTCGGTCAATGGGTGGTCATTATATCAAAAATCGACAATTTTGACACAAAATTGACTTTTTGGTCGAAAGTTGACTTATCGAGTCAATAGTTGGTCATTATGTCAAAAATCGACTATTTTGACTAAAATTGACGTTTTGGTCAAAAGTCGACCTATTTGGTCAATCGCATTAGGTCAAAGATCGACTCATTTTGATTATAATCGACGTTTTTGGTCAAAAGTCGACCTATCGGGTCAATGAGTTCGTCTATCGGGTCAAGGATCGACCATTTTGACCATAGTCGACTTTTTGGTCGAGATTGACTTACTGGGTCAATATTTGGTCATTAGGTCAAAAATCGATCAATTTTGACCAAAATTGAATTTTTCGTCTAAAAGTCGACCTATTGGGTCAACGGGGTGGTGAGTGAGTTAGAAATCAACCATTTTGACCAAAGTTGACTTTTTTGGTCAAAAGTTGACATATTAGGTCATTGAGGCGTCATTAGGTCAAAAATTTATCTTTTTGACCAAAATTGACTTTTATGTCAAAAGTTGACCTATTGTGGTCAATTAGTCGGTTATCGTGTCAAGGATCGACTATTTTGACCAAAGTTGACTTTTTGGTCAAAAGTCGACCTATTGGGTCAATGATTGATCATTATGTCAAGAATTGACTATTTTGGCCAAAAGTTGACATATTAGTCATGAGTCGTTCATTTGGTCAAGGATTGACCATTTTGACTAAAGTCGACTTTTTGGTCAAAATTAACTTTTGGTCAATGGTTCGTCATTTGCAAGAAGTCGAATGGGTTAATGACGCGTCATTAGGTCAAGAATCGACAATTTTGACCAAAATTAACTTTTGGCAAAAATTTAACTTATTGGTCAATGGGTTGATTATTGGTCAAGGATTAACCTTTTTGACTAAAGTCGATTTTGTGCAAAGTTAACCTATTGGGTCAATGGGTCGTCATTGTAGTCAAAAGATCGATACATTTTGACCAAAGTTGATTTTTATGGTCAGAGATCGACTTCTTCGGTCAATAATTGGTCATTTGGTCAAAAATCGATTATTTTGACTAAATTTAACTTTTTGGTCAAAAGTCAACCTATTAGGTCAATCGAACGGGTCAACATGTCAGAAATTGACCATTTTGACCAAAGTTGACTTTTTGTCAAAAGTTGACCTATTAGGTCAATGTGTTGGTCATTGAGTCAGAAATTGACAATTTTGACCAAAACTTACTTTTCGATCAAAAGTCGACTTATCGGGCATACTTGCATTATTATAGTAAAAGATTGACTATTTTGACCAAAATTGAATTTTTGGTCAAATGTTGACCTATTGGGTCAATAGGTTGTTCATATGGTCAAGGATTGACCATTTTGACCAAAGTTGGCTTTTTGGTCAAAAGTTGAACTATTGGGTCAATGAGTTGGTTCTTGGGTCAAGGATTGACCGTTTTGACCAAAGTTGACTTTTTGGTCAATGGGTCAAAAATTAACCATTTTAACCAAAGTCGACTTTTTGGTCAAAAGCTCATCTATTTGATCAATGGGATGGTCATTAGGTCAAAAATTGACTATTTTGACCAAAATTGACTTTTTGGTTAAAAGTTGACCTATTTAGTCAATTGGTTGGTCATCGGCCAACGATCGACGATTTTGACAGAGTTGTCTTTTTGGTCAAAAGTTGACTCTATTGGGTCAATGAGTTGGTTATTGGGTCAGAAATTGACCATTTTAACTATACTCGACTTTTGGTCAAAAGTCGACTTATTGGGTCAATCGTGGCTGGTCATTATGTCAAAAATTGACTATTTTGACCAAAATTTACTTTTTTATTAAAAGTTGACCAATTGGGTCAATGGGTATGTCAATGTGTCAAGGATTGACCATTTTGACCAAAATAGACATTTTGGTCAAAAGTTAACCCATTGGATCAATGGGGTGGTCATTAGAGTCAAAATCGATTATTTCGACCAAAATTGTCTTTTGGTCTAAAGTTGACCAATTAGGTCAAAGGGTTGGTAATTTGGTGAAGGATTGACCATTCTAACTAAAGTTGACTCTTTGGTAAAAGGTTCACATATTGGGTCAATAGGTTGGTCATTAGATCAAGGATAAACCATTTTGAACAAAATTGACTTTTTGGTCAGAGATTGACTTATTGGGTCAATAATTGGTCATTAAGTAAAAAATTGAGTGTTTTGACCAAAATTGAATTTTTGGTCAAAATCTAACCTATTGGGTCAATGGGTTGGTCATTACGTCAAGGTTTGACCATTTTGACCAAAGTTAACTTCTTGGTCAGAAGTTGACCTATTCGGTCAATCGGTTGAGTCATTAGGGTCAAGGATTAATTCATTTTGACCAAAGTTGATTTTTTGTTCAGAGATTGACTTATTGGGCCAATAATTGGTCATTAGGTTAAAAATTACTTTTTTGGCCAAATTGAATTTTTGGTTCAAAGTTGCCCCATTGGGTCAAGGTGGTGGTCATTGGGTCAGAAATTAACCATTTTGACAAAGTTGACTTTTTGGTTAAAAGTTGACCTATTAGGTCAATGAGTTGTTAATTGGGTGAAGAATGACCATTTTGATCAAAGATGATTTTTTGGTCAAAAGTTGACTTTATTATGTCAATGGGTTTGGTCATTTGGTCGTATGAATTGACCATTTTGACCGAAGTTATCTTTTTTGTAAAAAGTTAACTTTTTGGGTTCATGGGTTAGTTATCGGGTTAAGAGATTGACCATTATGAACAAAGTTGATTTTTTTGTCGAAATTGACTTATTGGGTCAATAATTGGTCATTAGGACAAAATCGACTATTTTGATCTAAAATTGATTTTTGGTCAAAAGTTGACTCTGGGTCAATAATGTGCTCATTAGTCGGGTCAAATTGACTATTTCACCAAAGTTAACTTTCTGGGTCAAAAGTTGATCTATTGGGTCAATTGGGTGGTCATTATGTCAAAATTTTTCAATTTTGACCAAAAATTATTTTTTGGTGAAAAGTTGACCTATTGGGTCAATGAGTTGGACATTATGTCAAAAGATTGACTATTTTGACCAAAATTGACTTTTTGGTCAAAAGTTGACCTATTGGGTCATTGGGGCAAAGATTGACCATTTTGACCAAAGTTAACTTTTTGGTCAAATGTTGATCTAGTGGGTCAATGTGTTGGTCATTGGGTCAAGGATTGACCAGTTTGACCAATGTTGACTTTTTGGTCAGAGATTGGCTTACTTGGTCAATAATTGGTCATTAGGTCAAAAATTGACTATTTTGACCAAAATTGAATTTTGGTCAAAAGTTGATCCATTTGGTCAATAGGGTGGTCATTATGTCAGAAATTGACCATTTTAACCAAAGTTGACTTTTTGGTCAAAAATCGACATATCGGATCAATCGGTGATCATTAGTAAAAAATTAACTATATTGACTAAAATTGACTTTTTGGTCAAAAGTTGACCTATTGTGTCAATGGGTTGGTCATTGTGTCAAGGTTTGACTATTTTGATTAAAGTTCACTTTTTGGTCAAAAGTTGACCTATTGGGTCAATGGGTTGTCATTGGGTCAATAATTGGTCATTATGTAAAAAATTGATGATTTTGGTCAAAAGTTGACCTACTGGGTCTATGGGTTGGTCATTGGGTCAAGGATTAACCATTTTGACAAAAGTTGACTTTTTAGTCAGAGATTTGCTTACTGGGTCAATAATTGTTCATTAGGTCAAAAATTGATTATTTTGACCTAAATTGGCTTTTCTGTCAAAAGTGAACCTATTGGGTCAATGGGTTGGTCATTGGATCAAGGATTGATCATTTTGACTAAAGTTGAATTTTGGTCAACATATTGACTTATTGGGTCAATAATCGGTCATTAGGTCAAAAATTGCCTATTTTGACCAAAATTGATTTTTTGGTCAAAAGTCGACTTATCGGGTCAATGTGTTGGTCATCGGGTCAAGGATTGACCATTTTGACTAAAGTTGACTTTTTTGGTTATACAGTTGACCTTTTGGGTTAAAGAGTTGGTTATTAGGTCAAGGACTGATCATTTTGACCAAAGTTTACTTTTCGGTCAAAAGTTCATCTATTTGGTCAATGCGATGGTCATTCGTTCAAAAATTAACTATTTTGACCAAATTTGACTTTTTGGTCAAAAGTTAACCTATTTAGTCAATGGGTTAGTCATTTGGTCAAGGATTGACGATTTTGACAAAAGTTTTCTTTTTGTTCAAAAGTTGACCTATTCGGTCAATGGGTTATTTTTGGGTCAGAAATTGACCATTTTAACTAAAGTTGATTTTTTGGTCAAAAGTTGATCTATTGGGTCAATGGGGTGGTTGTTAGGTTAGAAATAGAATGTTTTGACCAAAATTTACTTTTTCGTCAAAAGTTGACCAATTGCGTCATTGGTATGTCATTGTGTCAACGATTGACCGTTTGGACCAAAATTGGCATTTTGGTCAAAAGTTGACCCATTTGGTCAATGAGGTGGTTATTAAGTTAAAAATTGACTTTTTTTTTACCAAAATTATCTTTTTGGTCAAAAGTTGACCTATTGGGTCAATGGGTTAGCCATTTGGTCAAGGATTGACCATTCTGACCAAAGAAAACATTTTGGTTATAAGTTAACCTATTGGGTCAATGGGTTAGTCATTAGATCAAGGATTGACCATTTTGTACAAAGTTGACTTTTTGGTTAGAGCTTGACTTATTGGATCAATAAATGTCGTTTGGTCAAAAATTGACTATTTTGACCAAAATTGACTTTTTGGTCAAAAAGTTTGCCTATTGGGTCAATGGGTTGGTAATTGGGTATTAAATTGCTATTTTGACAAAAGTTGATTTTTTGGTCAAAATTTGACCTATCAGGTCTATTGGGTGGTCATTATGTCAAAAATTGACAATTTTGACCAAAATTGATGTTTTGGCCAAAGGTTGACCTATTGGATCACTGAGTTGGTCATTAGGTCAAAAATTTACTATTTTGAGAAAAATTTACTTTTTGGTCAAAAGTTGACCTATTGCGTCAGTGGGTTGGTCATTGGGTCAAGGATTGGTCATTTTGACTAAAGTTAACTTTTTGTTTAAAGATTGACTTACTGGGTCACTATTTGGTGACTAGGTCAAAAATTGAAATTTTGGTCAAAAGTTGACGCTTGGGTCAAAGGGGTGGTCATTGGGTCAGAAATAGACCATTTTGACAAAAGTTGACTTTTTGGTCAAAAGTTGACATATTGGGTCAATGGGGTGGTCGTAAGGTCAAAAATTGACTATATTGACCAAAAGTATCTTTTTGGTCAAAGGTTGACCTATTGTGTCAATGAGTTGGTCATTGTGTCAAGGATTGACTATTTTTACTAAAGTTCACTTTTTGGACAAAAGTTGAGCTATTGGGTCAATGCGTTGGTCATTAGGTCAAGGATTAACCATTTTGACCAAAGTTGACTTTTTGGTCAGATATTGACTTATTGGGTCAATAATTGGTCATTATGTCAAAAAATGATTATTTTGGTCAAATGTTAACCTATTGGGTCTAGGAGTTGGCCATTGGGTCAATGATTGACCATTTTGACCAATGTTGACTATTTCATCAAAAGTTGACTTATTGGGTTAATGGTCATTAGGTCAGAAATTGAACATTTTAACTAAACTTAACTTTTTGGTCAAAAGTCGACTTATTGGGTTAATAGGGTGGTCATTAAGTCAAAAATCGACTATTTTGACCAAAATTAATTTTTTGGTCAAAAGTTGACCTATTGGGTCAATGGGTTGGTATTGGGTCAAGGATTGATTATTTTGACCAAAGTTGACTTTTTAGTCAAAAGTTGACCTTTTAGGTCAATGGATTGGTCATCGAGTAAAAGATTGACTATTTCGACCAAAGTTGACTTTTTTGTCAGAGATTTACATATTTGGTCAATAATTGGTTATGTGATCAAAAATTGTTTATTTTAACCAAAGTTTAGTTTTTGGTCAAAAGTTGACCCATTAGGTCAATTTGGTAGTCATTATGTCAAAAATTGACCATTTTGAACAAAGTTGACTTTTTGTCAAAAGCTAATCGGGTCAATGGGTTGGTTATTGGGTCAGAAATTTACAATTTTGATCAAACTTGATTTTTTTGTCAAAAGTTGACCTATTTGGTCAATTGGGTGTTCATTAGGTAAAAATTTAACTATTTTGACCAAAATTGACTTTTTGGTTAAAAGTTGACCTATTGGGTTAATGGTTTGTTCATTAGATTATGGATTGACCATTTTGACCAAAGTTGACTTTTTCGTCAAAAGTTAACCTATTGGGTCAATGAGTTGGTTATTGGGTCAAGGATTGACCATTTTGACCAAAGTTAACTTTTTGGTCATTGGGTCAGAAATTAACCATTTTGACAAAAGTTAACTTTTTGGGCAAAAGTTGACCTATTTAGTCAATGGGTTGGTCATTGGGTCATGGATTGACCATTTTAACCAAAATTATCTATTTGGTCGAAAGTTGACCTATTATGTAAATGGGTTGGTTATTGGTTGAGAAATTGAACATTTTAACTAAAGTTGATTTCTTAGTCAAAAGTTGACCTATTGGGTCATTGTGCGGTTGTTAGGTTAAAAATCGACTATTTTGACTAAAAATTTACTTTTTTGTCAAAAGTTAACTAATTGGGTCAATGGGTATGTCATTATGTCAACGATCGACCATTTTGATCAAAATTGAAATTTATGTCAAAAGTCGACCCCTCGATCAATTGGGTAGTCATTAGGTTAAAAATTGACTATTTTGACCAAAATTGTCTTTTTGGTCAAAAGTTGACCTATTGGGTTAATGGGTTAGTCATTTGGTCAAGGATTGAGCATTCTGACCAAAGTTGACTTTTTGGTAAAACGTTAACCTATTGGGTCAATGGGTCAGTCATTGGGTAAGGAATGGACTATTTTGAATAAGAATGACTTTTTGGTCAGATATTGACTTATTGGGTCAATAATTGGTCATTATGTCAAAAATTGACTATTTTGACTAAAATTGCCTTTTTGGTCAAATGTTGACCTATGGGTCAATGGATTGGTCATTGGGTCAGAAATTGACCATTTTGACCAAAGTTGACTATTTGTCAAAAGTTGACCTCTTGGGTCAATTGGGTGGTCATCATATCAAAAATTGACAATTTTGACAAAAATTGACTTTTTGGTCAAAAGTTGACCTATTGTGTCAATAGGTTGGTCATTATTCAAAAGTTGACTATTTAGACCAAAATTGACGTTTTGGTCAAAAGTTGACCTATTGGGTCATTGGGTCAAAGTTTGACCATTTTGACCATAGTTGAGTTTTTGGTCAAAAGTCGACTCTATCGGGTCAATGGGTTGGTCATTGGGTCAAGGATTGACCATTTTCGACCAAAGTCGAATTTTTGGTCGAGATCGACTTATCGGGTCAATAATCGGTCATTGGTCAAAAATTGACTATTTTGACCAATATTGAATTTTTGTGCAAAAGTCGACCTATTGTCAGTTAGGGTGGTGAGTGGGTTAGAAATTGACCATTTTGACCAAAGTTGACTTTTTTTGTTAAAAGTTGACATATTGGGTCAATGAGCTGGTAATTAGGTCAAAAATTTACTTTATTGACCACAAATGACTTTTTGGTCAAAAGTTGACTTATTGTGTCAATTGGTTAGTTATTGTTTCAAGGATTGACTATTTTGACTAAAGTTTTCTTTATGGTCAAAAGTTGACCTATTGGGTCAATGGGTTGGTCATTGGGTCAAGGATTAACCAGTTTGATCAAAGTTGACTTTTTGGTCAGAGATTGACTTATTGGGTCAATAATTGATCATTAAATCAAAAATTGACTATTTTGGTGAAAAGTTGACATATTAGGTCTATGGGTTGATCATTGGGTCGAAGGATTGAACTATTTTGACCAAAGTCGATTTTATGGTCAAAAGTTGACCTTTTGGGTTAATGGGTCGATCATTCCGGAAGAAGTCGACCATTTTAACCAAACTTGACTTGTCGAAGTCGACAGTTTGGTTAAATGACGTGGTCATTAGGTCAAGAGTTGACAATTTCGACCAAAATTAACTTTTCGGTAAAATTTTGACCATTAGGTCAATGGGTCGTCATTGGTCGAGGATTAACCTTTTTTACCAAAGTTGATTTTTGGTCAAAAGTTGACCTATTGGGTCAATGGGATGGTCATTGAGTAAAAGATTGACAATTTCGACCAAAGTTGACTTTTGGTCAGAGATTGACTTCTTAGGTCAATAATTGGTCATTCGGTCAAAATTTGATTATTTTGACCAGAATTTAATATTTGGTCAAAAGTTGACCCATTGGGTCAATTTGGTGGTCATAATGTCAGAAATTGACCATTTTGACCAAAGTTGACTTTCTGTCAAAAGTTGTCCTATTGGGTCAATGGGTTGGTCATTGGGTCAAAAATTGACAATTTTGACCAAACTTAACTTTTTTGTCAAAAGTTGACCTATCAGGTCAATGGGGTGGTCATTAGGTAAAAAATTGACTATTTTGACCAAAATTGACTTTTTTGTCAATGATTGACCATTTTGACCAAAGTTGGTTTTTTGGTCAAAATTGGAATTATTGGGTCTGTAAGTTAGTTTTTGCGTCAAGGATTGACCATTTTGACCAAAGTTTACTTTTTGGTAGTTGGGTTAGAAATTAACCATTTCGACCAAAGTAGACTTTTTGGTCAAAAGTTCAACTATTTGGTCAATGGGATGGTCATTAGGTCAAATATTGACTATTTTGACCAAAATTGACTTTTTTGTCAAAAGTTGACCTCTTTAGTCAAAGGGTTGGTCATTGGGTCAAGGATTGACCATTTTGACCAAATATGACTTTTTGGTCAGAGATTGACTTATTGGGTCAATAATTGGTCATTAGTTTAAAAATTAACTATTTTGACAAAAATTAAATTTTTGATCAAAAATTAACCCATTTGGTCAACGGGGTGGTCATTGGGTCAGAAATTAACCATTTTGTCCAAAGTTAACTTTTTGGTTAATAACCTATTTGGTCAATGAGTTGGTAATTGGGTCAACAATTGACCATTTTAACCAAAGATGACTTTTTGGTCAAAAGTTGACCTATTGGGTTAATGGGTTGGTCATTGGCTCAAAAATTGACCATTTTGACCAAAGATGACTTTTTGGTCAAAAGTTGACCCTTTGGTTCAATGGGTTGGTCATTGGGTCAAAAATTGACCATTTTGACCAAAGTTGACTTTTTGGTCAAATGTTAACCTATTAAGTCAAGGGGTGGACATTTGGTAAAAAATTAACTATTTTGACCAAAATTGACTTTTTGGTCAAAATTTGACCTATTGGGTCAATGGGTTTATCATTGGGTAATGGATTGACCATTTTGACCAAAGTTGACTTTTTGGTCAGAGATTGACTTATTTGGTCAATAATTGGTCATTAATTCAAAAATTGACTATTTTGACCAAAATTGACTTTTTGGTCAAAAGTTGACCTATTAGGCCAATGGGTTGGTCATTGGGTCAAGGATTAATCATTTCGACCAAAGTTGACTTTTTGGTCAGATATTGACTTACTGGGTCAATAATTGGTCATTAGGTCAAAAATTGACTATTTTGACCAAAATTGACTTTTTGGTCAAAAGTTCACCAATGAGTCAATGGTTTGGTCGTTGGGTCAAGGATTGACCATTTTGACCAAAGTTGAATATTTGGTCAAAAGTTGACCTTTTGGGTCAATGTGTTGGTTATTGGGTCAGAAATTGACTATTTCGAACAAATCGACTTTTTGGTCAAAAGTAGACATATTAGGTCAATGTGTTGGTCACTGGGTCAGAAATCAACCATTTTGACCAAAATTGACTTTTTGGTCAAAAGTTGACCTATTTGGTCAATTGAGGTCATTAGGTCATAATTGATTATTTTGACCAAAATCGACTTTTTGGTCAAAAGTCGACCTATCGGGTCAATGGGTCAAGTTATCGAGTGAAGGATCGACCATTTTTATCTAAAGTCGACTTTTTGGTCAGAGATCAGCTTTCGGGTCAATAATTTGTCATTAGGTTAAAAATTAACTATTTTAACCAAAATTAACTTTTTGGCCAAAGGTTGACCTATTGGTTCAATGGGTTGGTCATTGGGCTAAGGATTGTCAATTTTGACCAAAGTTTACTTTTTGGTAACAGATTGACTTATTGGGTCAATAATTGGTCATTAGGTCAAATATTGACTATTTTGATCAAAATTGACTTTGTGGTCAAAAGTTGACCTATTGGGTCAATGGGTTGGTCATTGGGTCAAGGATTGACCATTTGGACCAAAGTTTAATTTTTGGTCAAAAGTTGACCTATTGGGTCAATGGGTTGGTCATTAGGTCAGAAATTGACCATTTTGACCAAATCGACTTTTTGGTCAAAAGTTGACATATTAGGTCAATGTGTTGATCATTGGGTCGAAATTGATCATTTCGACCAAAATCGACTTTTTGGTCAAAAGTCGACATATTGGGTCAAAGGGTGGTCTTTAGGTCAAAGATTGACTATTTTGACCAAAATTAATTTTTGGTCAAAAGTTGACCTATTGGGTCAATGAGTTGGTCAATGGGTCAAGGATCGACCATTTTGACCAAAGTCGACTTTTCGGTCAAAAGTTGTCCTATCGACAAGATCACTATTTGACCATAGATTCGTCATCGGGTCAAAAATTAATAATTTTAACCAAAGTTGACTTTTTGGTCAAGAGTTCATCTATTTGATCAATGGATTGGTCATTAGGTCAAAAATCGACTATTTTGACCAAAATCGACTTTTGGGTCAAAAGTCGACCTATTCAGCCAATGGTTCGTCATCGGGTCAATGACCGACGATTTTGACAAAAGTTGTCTTTTTGGTCAAAAGTTCGATCTTATTGAGTTAATGGGTTAGTTATTGGGTCGAAATCGACCATTTTAACTAAAGTTGACTTTTTGGTCAAAAGTTGACATATTGGGTCAATGGGGTGGTTTTTAGGTTAAAAATTGATTATTTTGACCAAAATTTACTTTTTTGTCAAAAGTTGACCAATAGGGTCAATGGGTATGTCAATGTGTCAAGGATTGGCCATTTTGACCAAAATAGACGTTTTGGTCAAAAGTTTTCCCATTGTGTCAATGGGGTGGTCATTAGGTCAAAAATTGATAATTTTGACCAAAATTGTCTTTTTGGTCAAAAGTTGACTTATTGGGTCAGTGTGTTGGTCATTTGGTAAAGGATTGACCATTCTGACGAAAGTTGACTTTTTGGTCAAAGGTTAACCTATTGGGTCAATGGGTCTGGTCATTGGGTCGATGATGCACTATTTTGAACAAAGTTGACCTTTTCGGTCGGAGATTGACTTATTGGGTCAATAATTAGTCATTAGGTAAAAAATTGACTATTTTGACCAAAAATGACTGTTTGGTTAAAATTGACCTGTAGGGTCAATGAGTTGGTCATTGGGTCAGAAATTGATCATTTTAACCAAAGTTGACTTTTTGGTCAAAAGTCGACCTATTGGGTCAATTGGGTTGGCTTTATGTCAAAAATTCACAATTTTAACCAAAATTTACTTTTTGGTCAAAAGTTGACCTATTGGGTCAATGAGTTGGTCATTATGTCAAAAATTGACTATTTTGACCAAAATTGACTTTTTGGTCAAATGTCAACTCTATTCGGTCAATGGGTCTGGTCATTGGGTCAAGGATTAACCACTTCGACCAAAGTTGACTTTTGGTCGAGATTGACTTATCGGGTCAATAATTGGTCATTAGGTCAAAATTAACTATTTTGACCAAAATCGACTTTTTGGTCAAAAGTCGACCTATCAAGTCAACAAGTTGTCTATCAGTCAAGGATTGACCATTTTGACGAAAGTTGACTTTTTGGTAACAGATTGACTTTTTGGGTCAATAATTGGTCATTAGGTCAAAAATTGACTATTTTGACCAAAATTGACTTTTTTGTCAAATGTTGACTTATTGGGTCAATGTGTTAGTCATTGGGTCAAGGATTGACCATTTTGACTAAAGTTTACTTTTTTGGTCAAAAGTTTACCTTTTGGGTCAATGATTGGTTATTAGGTCAAAGATTGACCACTTTGACCAAAGTTGACTTTTTCAGTCAAAAGTTCATCTATTTGGTCAATGGGATGGGCATTAGTTCAAAAATTGACTATTTTGACCAAATTTAACTTTTTCGTCAAAAGTTAACCTATTTAGTCAATAGGTTAGTCAGTGGATCAAGGATTGACGATTTCGTCAAAAGTTGCTTTTGGTCAAAAGTCGATTTATTGGGTCAATGGGTTGTTATCGATCAAAATCGACCATTTTAACTAAAGTCGATTTTTGGTCAAAAAGTCAATTTATCAAGTTAATGAGGTGATTGTTAGGTTATAAATCGAATTATTCCGACTAAAATTTACTTTTTTATCAAAAGTTCACTAATTAGAGTCAATGGGTATGTCATTGTGTCAAGGATTGACTGCTTAGACCAAAATTGACATTTTGGTCAAAAGTCGACCTATTTGGTCAATGGGGCGGTCATTAGGTCAAAATCGACATTTTTGACCAAAATCGTCTTTTTGGTCAAAAGTCGACCTATTGAGTCAATGGGTTAGTCAATTGATCAAGGATTAACCATTCGACCAAAGATGACTTTTTGGTTAAAAGTTAACCTCATTAGGTCAATGTGTCGGTCATTAGATCCAGGAACGACCATTTTGAACAAAGTCGACATTTTTGTTCAGAGCTTCGAATTTATTGGTCGAGCTTGAATTATTCGTCATTTGGTAAAAATCGACTATTTTTACCAAAATTGAACTTTTTGGTCAAAAGTTCACCTATTGGATCAATGGGTTGGTAATTGGGTCGAAATCGACCATTTTGACCAAAGATGACTTTTTTGTCAAAAGCCGACCTATTAGGTCAATTGGGTGGTCATTATGTCAAAATCGACAATTTTGACCAAAATTCAATTTTTGGTCAAAGGTCGACGTATCGGGTCACTAAGTCGGTCATTATGTCAAAAATTTACTATTTTCGACCAAATTTGACTTTTTGGTCAAAAGTCGACCTATTGCGTCAATGGATTGGTCATTTGTGTCGTGATCGACCATTTCGACTAAAGTTAACTTTTTGGTCTAAGATTGACTTACTAGGTCATTATTTGGTCATTAGTCAAAATCGACTATTTGCACCAAAATTGAATTTTTAGTCAAAAGTCGACCCATTGGATCAATGGGGTGGTCATTGTTCGTAAATCGACTCATTATGACGAAAAGTTGATATTTTTGGTCAAAAGTCGACATATTGGTTCAATGGGTGGTCATTAGGTCAAAAATTGACAATATTGACTAAAATTGTCTTTTTGGTCAAAAATCGACCTATCAGTGTCAATGGGTTGGTCATCGAGTCAAGGATTAACTATTTTTACTAAAGTTCACTTTGGTCAAAAGTCGAGCTATTGGGTTAATGGGTCGGTCATTAGGTCAAGGATTAACCATTTTGACCAAATTTGACTTTTTAGTCGAGAATTGACTTATTGGGTCAATAATTGAGTCTTTATGTCAAAAATTGATTATTTTACTTAAATGTTAACTCTATCTAGGTCTACGGGTTGCTCATCGAGTCAAGGATTGACCATTTCGACCAATGTTGACTTTTTGTCGAAAAGTTAACTTATCGGGTTAATGGGTCAGTGGGGTAAGAAATCGAACATTTTAACCAAACTTGACTTTTAGTCAAAAGCTGACCTATCGGATTAATCGGATGGTCATTAGGTCAAAAATTGACAATTTTAACCAAAATTAATTTTTTGGTCAAAAGTTGACCTATTGGGTCAGTGGGTTGGTATTGGGTCAAGGATTGACCATTTTGACCAAAGTTGACTTTTTGGTCATTGGGTCAGAAATTAACTATTTTGACCAAAGTTGTCTTTTTGGTCAAATGGTCATTATTTTGGTCAATAATTGTAGTCAAGGATCGAATTCATTTTGAGCGAAAGTCGACTTTTGGTCAGATATTGAACTTGTTAGGTCAATAATTGGTCATTAGGTCAAAAATCGACTATTTTGACTAAAATTGATCTTTTTGGTAAAAAGTTGACATATGGGGTCAATGGGTTGGTCATTAGGTCAGAAATTGACCATTTTAACTAATGTTGACTTTTTTGTCAAAAGTTGACCTACCGGTCAATTGGGTGGTCATTATATCAAAAAATGATAATTTTGACAAAAATTGACTTTTGGTCAAAAGTTGACCTCTGAGTTAATGGGTTGGTCATTATGTCAAAAAATTGACTATTTTGACCAAAATTGACGTTTTCGTCAAAAGTTGACAAATTGGGTCATTGGGTCAAAGATTGACCATTTTGACTATAGTTGAGTTTACGTAGATTAAGTTGACATATTGGGTCAATGGGTTGGTCATTGGGTCTAGGATTGACTATTTTGACTAAAGTTGACTTTTTGGTCAGAAAATGACTTACTGGGTCAATAATTGGTCATTGGTAAAATCGATTATTTTGAGTCAAAGTTGAATTTTTGTCAAAAGTTGACTGTAGAGTCATACAGGGTGGTGAGTGGGTTAGAAATTGACCATTTTGACCAATGTTGACTTTTTTGTCAAAGTTGACATATTAGTCAACGAGGTGGTCATTAGGTCAAAAATTTACTTTATTGACTAAAAATGACTTTTTGTTCAAAAGTTGAGCTATTGTGTCAATTGGTTGGTTATTGTGTCAAGGATTGATTATTTTGACGAAAGTTCACTTTTTGGTCAAAAGTTGACCTATGGGGTCAATGGGTTAGTCATTAGGTCAGAAATTGACCATTTTAACTAATCTTGACTTTTTTGTCAAAAGTTGACCTACTGGTCAATTGGGTGGTCATTATATCAAAAAATGACAATTTTGACAAAAAAATTGACTTTTTGGTCAAAAGTTGACCTATTGAGTTAATGGGTTGGTCATTATGTCAAAAAATTGACTATTTCGACAAAAATCGACGTTTCAGTCAAAAGTCGACCTATCAGGTCATCGTGGGCTCAAAGATCGACCATTTCGACTACAGCTGAAGTTTTATGGTTAAAAGTCGACATTATTGGGTCAATGGGTTGGTCATTGGGTCCAGGATCGACCATTTCGACCAAAGTCGACTTTTTGGTCGAAGAATCGACTCTACTGGGTCAATAATTGGTCATCGGTCGAAAAGTCGTATTATTTCGGCCAAAATGAATTTTCACAAAGTTCGATTCTATTAGGTCAATAAAGAGGTTGGTGAGTGGGTTAGAAATTGACCATTTTGACCAAATGTTGACTTTTTTGTCGAAAGTCGACATTGTCAGTCAACGGTGGTCATTAGGTCAGAAATTTACTTGTATCGATCTAAAAATGACTTTTTGTTCAAAAGTCGAGCTATTGTGTCAATTGGTTGGTTATTGTGTCAAGGATCGATTATTTTGATTAAAGTTCACTTTTGGTCAAAGTCGACTTGCATGAGGTCAACGAGTTGAGTCATTGGGTCAAATTGACCATTTTAACTAATGTTGGCTTTTTGTCAAGAAGTCGACCTCCATCGGTCAATGCGGTCATTATACTCGAAAAAATGATAATTTTGACAAAAAATTGACTTTTCGGTCAAAAGTTGACCTATTGAGTTATTGGGTTGGTCTTTATGTCAAAAATTGACTATTTTGACCAAAATTGACGTTTTGGTCAAAAGTTGACCTATTAGGTCATTGGGTCAATGATCGTAATCATTTTCGATTACAGTTGAGTTTTTCGTCAAAAGTCGACATATTGGGTCAATGGGTCGGTCATTAGGTCCAGGATCGACCATTTCGACCAAAGCTGACTTTTTGGTCGAGAGATCGACTTATCGGGTCAATAATTGGTCATTCGGTCAAAAAATTGACTATTTTGACCAAGAATTCGAATTTTTTGCGTAAAAAGTTCGACCTACATTATGATCAATAAGGTGTGGTGAGTGGGTTAGAAATCGATTATTTTGACTAATGTTGACTTTTTTTGTCAAAAGTTGACATATTGGGTCAATGGGGTGGTCATTAGGTCAAAAATTTACTTTATCGACTAAAAATGACTTTTTGTTCAAAAGTCGACATTTATCGTGTCGATTGGTCGTTATTGTGCCAAGGATCGATTATTTTCGACAAAATCGACTTTTTGGTCAAAAGTCGACCTATCGGGTCAATGGGTCAGTTATTCGTCAAGGTCGACCATTTCGATCAAAGTTGACTTTTGGTCAGAGATCGACTTATCGGGTCAATAATTTATCATTTTGCCAAAAATCGACTATTTTGGTCAAAAGTCGACATGTTAGGTCTACGGGTTGGTCATTAGGTCAAGGATCGACCATTTCGACTAAAGTCTACTTTTTGGTCAAAAGTCGACCTTTTTGAGTTAATGGGTTAGTCATTCGGTTAGAAGTCGACTATTTTAACCAAACTTGAATTTTTAGTCAAAAGTTGACCTATTGGGTTAATGACTTGGTCATTAGGTTAAGAATTGACAATTTTGACCAATATTAACCTTTTGGTAAAAATTTAACATATTGGGTCAATGGGTTGGTCATTGCGTCAAGGATTAACCTTTTTTATCAAAGTTGATTTTGTGGCTAAAAGTTGACCGATTGGGTCAATGTCGTTCATTGAGTAAAAGATTGACAATTTCGACCAAAGTTGACTTTATGGTCAGAGATTGACTTCTTGGGTCAATAATTCGTCATTCAGTCAACAATTGATTATTTTGACCAGAATTTTATTTGATTATTTTTGGTCAAAAGTTGACCAATTGGGTCAATTGGGTGGTCAAAATGTCATAAACAGACCATTTTGACCAAAGTTGACTTTCTGTCAAAAGTTCTCCTATTTGGTCAATGGGTTGGTCATCGGGTCGAGAAATCGACAATTTCGACAAAATTTATTTTTTTGTCAAAAAGTCGACCTATCGGGTCAATGGGGTGGTCATTAGGTAAAAATTGACTTATCTTCGACCCAAATCGACTTTTTGGTCAATTGTCGACTCTATCGGGTCAATAAGTTGTTCATATGGTCAAGGATCGACCATTTCGACCAATGTCAGCTTTTTCGGTCAAAAAGTCGACTTATCGGGTCAATGAGTCAGTTATCGAGTCAAGGATCGACCATTTTGTCAAAAGTTGACTTTTTGGTCATTGGGTCAAAAATTAACCATTTTAACCAAAGTTGAATTTTTGATCAAAAGTTCATCTATTTGATCAATGTGATGGTCATTAGTCAAAAATCGACTATTTTCGACGAAAATTCACTTTTTGGTTAAAAGTCGATCTTATTTAGTCAATTGGTTGGTCATTGGGTTAACGATTGACGATTTTGACAGAAGTTGTCTTTTTGGTCAAAAGTTGACCTATTGGGTCAATGAGTTGGTTATTGGGTCCAATATTGACCATTTTAACTAAACTTGACATTTTGTTTAAAAGTTGACTTATTGGGTCATTGGGGTGGTTGTTATGTAAAAAATTGTCTATTTTGACCAAAATTTACTTTTTTGTCAAAAGTTGACCTATTGGGTCAATGGGTATGTCATCGTGTCAAGGATTTGGCCATTTTGAATTAAAAATGTACATTTTGGTCAATCGTTAACCCATTGGATCAATGGGGTGGTCATTAGGTCAAAATCGATTATTTTGACCAAAATCATTTTTTGGTCAAAAGTCAACCTATCAGGTCAATTCATTGGTAATTGGCAAAGAATCGACCATTCTCGACTAAAGTCAATTTTTGCAAATGCTTAACATAGTCGGGTCAATGGGTCGGATCATTGGCTCAAGGATAAACCATTTTGAACAAAGTCGACTTTTGGTCAGAGATCGACTTATTGGGTCAATAATCGGGTCTTTAGGTAAAAAATCGATCTGCTGACCAAAATCGACTTTTTCGTCAAAAGTCGACTTATCGGGTCAATGGGTTGGTCATCTGGGTCAAGGATCGACCATTTTGACTAAAGTTAACTTTTCGGTCAAAAGTCGACCTATTAGGTCAATAGGTTGGTCATTGGCCGGCAGGATTGACCATTTCGACCAAAGTTGATTTTTTGTTCACGGATCGACTTATTGTGCCAATAATTGGTCATTAGGTTAAAAATTACTTTTTCGCCAAATCAGTTTTGCCTAAATTTCCCAATCGGTCAAGGTGGTGGTCATCGGGTTAGAAATTAACACTGTGACCAAAGTCGACTTTTTGGTTAAAAGTCGAACTATTAGGTCAATGAGTTGTCAATTGGGTGAAGAATGACCATTTTGACCAAATATGACTTTTTTGTCAAAAGTTGACAAATTGTGTCAACGGGTTGGTCATTTTGTCAAGGATTTACCATTCTTACCGAAGATAATTTTTTGGTAAAAAGTTAACTCTTTGGGTCCATGGGTTGGTTATTGGGTCAAGGATTGATCATTTTGAATAAAGTTGATTTTTTAGTCAGAGATTGACTTATTGGGTCAATAATTGGTCATAAGGACAAAAATTAACTATTTTGACTAAAATTAGTTTTTGGTCAAAAGTCGATCTATCGGGTCAATGGGTCGGTCATTGGATCAGATCGAATTGACCATTTTGACTAAAAATTAACTTTTGGTCAAAAGTCGATCTATTGGGTCAATTAGGCGGTCATTATGCCAAAACTTTTCAATTTCGACCAAAATCGTCTTTTTTGGTGAAAAGTCGATCTAGATGGGGTTAATGAGTTGGTCATTATGTCAACAGTTGACTATTTTGACTAAAATTATCTTTTTGGTCAAAAGTTGATCTATTGGGTCATTGGGTCAAAGATTGACCATTTTGACCACAGTTGACTTTTTTGTCAAAAGTTGACCTATTGGGTCAATGTCTTGGTCATTGGGTTAAGGATTGACCAGTTTGACCAATGTTGTCTTTTTGGTTAGAGATTGGCTTACTTGGTCAATAATTGGTATTAGGTTAAAAATTGATTATTTTGACCAAAATTTAATTTTTGGTCAAAAGTTGACCCATTTGGTTAATGGGATGGTCATTGTGTCAGAAATTGACCATTTTAACCAAAGTTGACTTTTTGGTCAAAATTGACATATTGGGTCAATTGGGTAGTCATTAGGCAATAAATTGACTATATTGACCAAAATTGACTTTTTGGTCAAAAGTTGACATATTGTATCAATGGGTTGGTCATTGTGTCAAGGTTTGACTATTTTGTTTAAAGTTCACTTTTTGGTCAAAAGTTGACCTATTGGGTTCAATTGGTTGGTCATTGGGTCAATAATTGGTCATTATGTAAAAAATTGACAATTTTGGTCAAAAGTTGACCTACTGGGTCTATGGGTTGGTTATTGGGTCAAGGATTGACCATTTTGACAAAAGCTGACTTTTTAGTCAGAGATTTACTTACTGGGTCAATAATTGTTCATTAGGTAAAAAATTGATTATTTTGACCTAAATTGACTTTTTGGTCAAAAGTTGACCAATTGGGTCAATGGGTTGGTCATTGGGTCAAGGATTGACCATTTTGACGAAAGTTGACTTTTTGGTAACCGATTGACTTATTGGGTCAATAATTGGTCATTAGGTCAAAATTTGACTGTTTCGACCAACATTGACTTTTTGGTCAAAAGCTGACCTATTGGGTCATTGTATTGGTAATTGGGTCAAGGATTGACCATTTGGACTAAAGTTGACTTTTTGATCAAAAGTTGACCTTTTGGGTCAATGAGTTGATTATTAGGTCAAGGATTGACCATTTTGACCAAAGTTGACTTTTCGGTCAAAAGTTCATCTATTTGGTTAATGGGATGGTCAGTAGTTCAAAAATCGACTATTTTGACCAAATTTGAGTTTTTGGTGAAAATTTAACATATTTAGTCAGTGGGTTAGTCATTAGGTCAAGGATTGACGATTTTGACAAAAGTTTTCTTTTTGGTCAAAAGTTGACTTATTAGGTCAATGGGTTATTTTTGGGTCAGAAATTGACCATTTTAACTAAAGTTGATTTTTGGGTCAAAAGTCGACCTATTGGGTCAATGGGGTAGTTGTTAGGTTAAACATTGACTGTTTTGACCAAAATTTACTTTTTTGTCAAAAGTTGACCAATTTCCTCAATTGGTATGTCTTTATGTCAAGGATTGACCATTTGGACCAAAATTGGCATTTTGGTCAAAAGTTGACCCATTTGGTCAATGTGGTGGTCATTAGGTTAAAAATTAACTTTTTTTACCAAAATTGTCTTTTTGGTTAAAAGTTAACCTATTGAGTCAATGGGTTGGTCATTTGGTCAAGGATTGACCAGTCTCACCAAAGATGACATTTTGGTTATAAGTACACCTATTGGGTCAATGAGTTAGTCATTAGGTCAAAAATTTACTATTTTGACCAAAATTCAAATTTTGGTCAAAAAGTCAACTCTAATGGGTCAATGAGGTGGTCATTGTGTCTTAAATCGACCATTATGAAAAAGTCGACATTTTGGTCAAAACTCGACATATTGGGTCAATGGGTCTGAGTCATTAGGTCAAAAATCGACTATATCGACCAAAATTGATCTTTTTGGTCAAAAGTCGACCTATTGTGTCAATGATGTCGGTCATTGTGTCAAGGATTGACTATTTTTACTAAAGTTCACTTTTTGGACAAAAGTTGACCTATTGGGTCAATGCATTAGTCATCAGTCAAGGATCGACTCATTTTCACCAAAGTTAACTTTTTGGTTAGATATTGACTTATTGGGTTAATATTTGGTCATTATGTAAAAAATTGATTATTATGGTCAAATTTTAACCTATTGGGTCTATGAGTTGGTCATTGGGTCAAGGATTGACCATTTTTCCCAATGTTGACTTTTTGGTCAAAAGTTGACTTATTGGGTTAATGGTCATTAGAGTCAAAATTAAACATTTTAACCAAACTTGACTTTTTGGTCAAAAGTCGACCTATTGGGTTAATGGGGCGGTCATTAGGTCAAAAATCGACAATTTCGACCAAAATTAATTTTTTGGTCAAAAATTGACCTATTGGGCCAATGGGTTGGTATTGGGTCAAGGATTGACCATTTTAACCAAAGTTGACTTTTTAGTCAAAAGTTGACCTATTGTATCAATGGGTTGGTCATTGAGTAAAAAATTGACAATTTCGACCAAAGATGATGTTTTGGTCAGAGATTGACATATTTGGTCAATAATTGGTCATTCGGTCAAAAATTGTTATTTTTAACTAAAATTTAGTTTTTGGTCAAAAGTTGGCCCACTAGGTCAATTTGGTAGTCATCATGTCAAAAATTGACCGTTTTGAACAAAGTTGATTTTTTGTCAAGAGTAGACCTATTAGGTTAATGGGTTGGTTATTGGGTCAGAAATTTACAATTTTGATCAAACCTGATTTTGTTGTCAAAAGTTGACCTATTTGGTCAATGTGGAGTTCATTAGGTAAAAAATTAACTATTTTGACCAAAATTAACTTTTTGGTCAAAAGTGGACCTTTTGGGTTAATGGTTTATTCATTAGACTAAGGTTTGACCATTTTGACCAAAGTTGACTTTTTTGTCAAAAATTGACCTATTGAGTCAATGAGTTGGTTATTGGGTCAAGGATTAACCATTTTGACAAAAGTTAACTTTTTGGTCATTGGGTCAGAAATTAACCATTTTGACCAAAGTTGACTTTTTGGTCAAAAGTTCTTCTATTTGGTCAATGGGATGGTCATTATGTCAAAAATTAACAAATTTGACCAAAATTGACTTTTTGGTCAAAAATTGACCTATTTAGTTAATTGGTTGGTCATTGGGTCAAGGATTGACCATTTTAACCAAAGTTATCTTTTTGGTCAACAGTTGACTATTCAGATCAATGGGTCAGTTATTGAGTCGAAATCGAACATTTTAACTAAAGTCGATTTCTTAGTCGAAAGTTAACCTTTCAGGTCATCAAAGTGGTCATTAGAGTTAAAATTGACTATTTTAACAAAAATTTACTTTTTTGTCAAAATTTAACCTATTGGGTCAATGGGTATGTCATTATGTCAAGGATTCACCATTATGAGTAAAATTGATATTTATGTCAAAAGTTGACCCATTGGCTTAATGAGGTAGTCATTAGGTCAAAAATTGACTATTTTGACCAAAATTGTCTTTTTGGTCAAAAGTTGACCTTTTGGGTCAATGGGTTGGTCATTTGGTCAAGGATTGACCATTCTGACCAAAGTTGACCTTTTGGTAAAAAGTTAACTCATTGGCAATCGATCGGTCAGTTATTGGGCGAAGGATGAACCATTTTGAACAAAGTTGATCTTTGGTCGAAATTAACTTATTGGGTCAATAATTGGTCAATATGTCAAAAATTCGACTATTTTGACTAAAATTGACTTTTTGGTCAAATGTTGACCTATGGGGTCAATGGGTCGGTCATTGGGTCGTAAATTGACCATTTTGATCGAAAGTTGACTTTTTTGTCAAAAGTTGACCTCTGGGTCAATTAGGTGGTCATTATATCAAAAATTGACAATTTTGACAAAAATTGACTTTTTGGTCAAAAGTTGACCTGTTGAGTCAATGTGTTGGTCATTATGTCAAAAATTGAATATTTTGACCAAAATTGACATTTTGGTCAAAATTTAACCTATTAGGTCATTGGGCCAAAGATTGACAAGTTTGACCATAGTTTAGTTTTTGGTCTAGAGTTGACATTTTTGGTCAATGGGTTGGTCATTGGGTCAAGGATTGACCATTTTGACCAAAGTTGAATTTTTCGTGATCGACTTATCGGTCAATAATGGTCATCGTTAAAATTGACTATTTTGACCAAAATTAAACTTTTTGCTAAAAGTCGACGCATTGGGTCAATGGGCGGTGAGTGGGTTAGAAATCGACCATTTCGACTAAAGTCGATCTTTTTTGTCAAAAGTCGACATATTGGGTCAACGGACTGCTCATTAGGTCAAAAAATTACTTTATTGACCAAAAATGTTTTTTTGGTCAAAAGTTGACCTATTGTGTCAATTGGTTGGTTATTGTGTCAAGGATTGACTATTTTGACTAAAGTTTACTTTTTGGTTAAAAGTTGACCTTTTGGGTCAATGGGTTGGTCATTAGGTCAAGGATTAACCATTTTGATCAAAGTTGACTTTTTGGTTAAAGATTGACTTATTGGGTGAATAACTGATCTTTACATCAAAAATTGACTATTTTGGTCAAAAGTTGACATATTAGGTCTATGGGTTGGTCATTGGGTCAAGGATTAACCATTTTGACCAAAGTTAACTTTTTGGTCGAGATGTCGACTTTTTGGATTAATGGACTTGGTCTTTTGGTAAGAAGTCGACTATTTTAAACAAATCTTGACTTCTTGGTCAAAAGTCGACTATTGGATTAATGGCGTCGGTCATTAGGTCAAGAATCGATAATTTTGACCAAATTAACTTTTGGTCAGGAGATCGACTTATCTGGTCGATAATTTGTTATTCGATCAAAAATTTATTATTTTGACTAGAATTTAATATTTGGTCAAAAGTTGACCTAGTTGAGTTCAATTGTGGTGATAATGTCGAGAATTAACCATTTTGGATCAAAGTCGATTCTTAATCAAAAGTCGTCCTATCAGGTCAATGGGTTCGTCATTGGTCGTAGAATTGACCATTTTTACCAAACTTAACTTTTTTGTTAAAAGTTGACCTGTTGGGTCAATGGGGTGGTCATTAGGTAAAAAATTGACTATTTTGACCAAAATTGACTTTTTGGTCAAATGTTGATGTATTCAGTCAATAGGTTGTTCATTGGGTCAATGATTGACCATTTTGACCAAAGTTGGCTTTTTGGTAAAATCTAAACTATTGGGACAGTAAGTTGGTTTTTGCATCAAGGATTGACCATTTTAACCAAAGTTTACATTTTGGTAATTGGGTTAGAAATTAACCATTTTGACAAAAGTTGACTTTTTGGTCAAAAGTTCAACTATTTGATCAATAGGATAGTCATTGGGTCAAATATCGACTATTTTGACCAAAATTGACTTTTTGGTCAAAGTTGACCTATTTAGTCAATGGGTTGGTCATTGGGTCAAGGATTAACCATTTTGGCCAAAGTTGACTTTTTGGTCAGAGATTGACTTATTGGGTCAATAATTGGTCATTAGGACAAAAATTAACTATCTTGACCAAAATTGAATTTTTGGTCAAAAGTTGACCAATTGGGTAACGGGGTGGTCATTGGGTCATAAATTGACCATCTTTTGTCCAAAGTTAACTTTTTGGTTAAAAGTTAACCTATTTGGTCAATGAGTTGGTAATTGGGTCAAGAATTGACCATTTTAAACAAAGATGACTTTTTGGTCAAAAGTTGATCAATTGGGTCAATGGGTTGATCATTGGGTCAAAAATTGACCATTTTGACAAAAGATGACTTCTTGGTCAAAAGTTGACCTGTTAGGTCAATGGGTTGGTCATTGGGTCAAGAATCGATCATTTTGACCAAAGTTGACTTTTTGGTCAAAAGTTAACTCTATTGGTTCATGAGGACGGACATTAGGTCAAAAATTAATTATTATGACCAAAATCGACTTTTTGGTCAAAATTTGACCTATTGGGTCAATGGGTTTGTCATTGGGTAACAGATTGACCATTTTGACCAAAGTTGACTTTATTGTCAGAGATTGACTTATTTGATCAATAATTGGTCATTAGATTCAAAAATCGATTATTTTGACCAAAATCGACTTTTTGGTCAAAAGTCAACTATTAGGCCAGATGGGTTGGTCATTGGGTCAAGGATTAATCATTTCGACTAAATTCGATTTTTTGGTCAGATATCGACTTACTGGGTTAATAATTGGTCAGTAGGTCAAAAACTGACTATTTTGACCAAAATTGACTTTTTGGTCAAAAGTTGACATATGAGTCAATGGGTTGGTCATTGGGTCAAGGATTAACCATTTTGACCAAAGTTGAATATTTGGTCAAAAGTATACCTATTGAGTCAATGGGTTGGTTATTGGGTAAGAAATTGACCATTTTGAACAAAATAACTTTTTGGTCAAAAGTTAACATATTAGGTCAATTTGTTGGTCATGGGGTGGGAAATTGACCATTTGGACGAAAATTGACTTTTTGGTCAAAAGTTGACCTATTTGGTCAATTGGTGGTCATTAGGTCAAAAATTGAATATTTTGACCAAACTTAACTTTTTAGTCAAAATTTTAATGGGTTAGTGGGTTGGTTATTGGGTGAAGGATTGACCATTTTGTCCAAAGTTGACTTTTTGGTCAGAGATTGTCTCTGGGTCAATAATTTATCATTAGGTCAAAAATTAACTTTTTTGACCAAAACTAACTTTTTGGTCAAAGATTGACCTACTGGTTCAATGGGTTGGTCATTGGGCCAAGGATTGTCTATTTTGACCAAAGTTTACTTTTTGCTAACAGATTAACTAATTGGGTCAATAATTGGTCATTAGGTCAAAAATTGTAATTTTTGACCAAAATTGACTTTTTGGTCAAAAGTTGACATATTGGGTCAATGGGTTAGTCATTTGGTCAAGGATTGACCATTTTGACCAAAGTTTAATTTTTGGTCAAAAGTTGACCTATTAGGTCAATGGGTTAGTCATCGGGTTAGAAATTGACCATTATTGACCAAATTGGCTTTTTGGTCAAAAGTTGACATATTGAGATCAATGTGTTGGTCATCGTCGAAAATCGATCATTTTGACCAAAATTGATTTTTGGTCAAAGTTGACTAAGTGTAGTCGCAAAGGGTGATCATTAGGTCAAAATCGATCTATTTTGACAAAGATTGACTTTTCGATGAAAAGTTGACTTATTGGGTGAATGGGTTGGTCATTGGGTCAAGGATCGACCATTTTGACCAAAGTTGATTTTGTCAAAAGTTGTCCTATTAGGTCAAGGATTGATCATTTTGACCATAGTTGACGTTTTAGTCATTGGGTCAGAAATTAAACATTTTGACCAAAGTTGACTTTTTAGTCACAAGTTCATCTATTTGATCAATGGATTATTCATTAGGTTAAAAATTGACTATTTTGACCAAAAGTGACTTTTTGGTCAAAAGTTGACATGTATAGTCAATGGGTTGGTCATTGGGTCAATGATTGACCGATTTTGACAAAAGTTGTCTTTTTGGTCGGATATGACTTATTGGGTCAATGAGTTGGTTATTGGGTCAGAAATTGACCATTTTAACTAAAGTTAACTTTTTGGTCAAAAGTTGATCTATTGGGTCAATGGGGTGGTTATTAGGTTAAAAATTGATTATTTTGACCAAAATTTTCTTTTTTGTCAAAAGTTGACCAATTGGGTCAATGGGTATGTCAATGTGTCAAGGATTGGCCATTTTTACCAAAATAGACGTTTTGGTCAAAAGTTGTCCCATTGTGTCAATGGGGTGGTCATTAGGTCCAAAATTGACAATTTTGACCAAAATTGTCTTTTTGGTCAAAAGTTGACCAATTGGGACAATGGGTTGGCATTTGGTAAAGGATTGACCATTCTGACCAAAGTTGAATTTTTGGTAAAAGGTTAACCTATTGGGTCAATGGGTTGGTCTTTGGGTCAAGGATAGACCATTTTGAACAAAGTTGACTTTTTGGTCAGAGATTGACTTATTAGGTCAATAATTGGTCATTAGGTCAAAAATTGACTATTTTGACCAAAATTGACTTTTTGGTCAAAATTGACATATAGGGTTAATGGCTTGGACATTGGGTCAGAAATTGACCATTTTAACCAAAGTTGACTTTTTAGTCAAAAGTTGACCTATTGGGTCAATTCGGGTGGCTTTATGTCAAAAATTGACAATTTTAACCAAAATTGACTTTTTGGTCAAAAGTTGACTTATTGGGTCAATGAGTTGGTCATTATGTTAAAAATTGACTATTTTGACCAAAATTGACATTTTGGTCAAAAGTTGACCGATTGGGTCAATGGGTTGGTCATTGAGTCAAGGATTAACCATTTTGACCAGAGTTGACTTTTTGGTCAGAGATTGACTTACTGGGTTAATAATTGGTCGTTAGGTCAAAAATTAATTATTTTGACCAAAATTGAATTTTTGGTCAAAAGTTGACCCATTGGGTTAATGGGGTGGACATTGTGTTTGAAATTTACCATTTTGTCCAAAGTTGACTTTTTGGTCAAAAGTTCATATATTGGGTTAATGGGGTGGTCATTAGGTTAAAAATTGACTATATTTACCAAAATTGACTTTTCGGTCAAAAGTTGACCTATTCTGTCAATGGATTAGTCATTATGTCAAGGATTGATTATTTTGACTAAAGTTCAATTTTTGGTCAAAAGTTGACCTATTGAGTTAAAGGGTTGGTCATTGGGTTAAGGATTGACAATTTTTACCAAAATTGACATTTTGGTGAGATATTGACTTATTGGGTCAATAATCGGTCATTATGTCAAAAATTGACTATTTTGGGCAAAAGTTGACCTATAGGGTTTATGGGTTGCCTATTCAGTCAAGGATTGGCCATTTTGACCAATGTTGACTTTTTGGTCAAAAGTTGATCTATTGAGTTAATGGGTTGGTCATTGGGTCAGAAATTGATCATTTTGACCAAAGTTGACTTTTTGGTCAAAAGTTGACACATTGGGTCCATGGGGTGGTCATTAGGTCAAAAATTAACTATATTGACCAAAATTGACTTTTTGGTCAAAAGTTGACCTACTGTGTCAATGGGATGGTCATTGTGTCAAGGATTGACTATTTTGACTAAATGTTCTCTTTTTGATCAAAAGTTGACCTAATGGGTCAATGGGTTGGACACTGGGTCAAGGATTGACCATTTTGACCATTGTTTACTTTTGGGTCAATATCTGGTCATTATGTCAAAAATTGACTATTTTGGTCAAAAGTTGACCTATTGGGTCTATATATTGGTCATTGGGTCAAGGATTGACCATTTCGACCCAAGTTGACTTTTTGGTCAAAAGTTACCTTATTGGGTTAATGTGTAGGTGATTGGGTCAAAAATTGACCATTTTAACCGAACTTGACTTTTTGGTCAAATGTTGACCTATCAGGTTAATGGGGGTGGTCATTAGGTCAAAAATTAACTATATTTACTAAAATTGACTTTTTGGTCAAAAGTTGACCTCTTGGGTCAATGGGTTGGTCTTTAGGTCAAGGATTGACCATTTTAACCAAAGTAGACTTTTTGGTCAAAATTTGATCTATTGGGTCTATGGGTTGGTCATTGAGTAAAAGATTGACAAGTTCGACCAAAGTTGACTTTTTGGATAGAGATTGACTATTGGGTAAATAATTGGTCTTTCAGGAAAAAAATTGATTATTTTAACCAGAATTATGTCAGAAATTAACCATTTTGACCAAAGTTGACTTTTTGTCAAAAGTAGTCCTATTAGGTCAATGGGTTGGTCATTAGGTCAGAAATTGATAATTTTGACCAAACTTATGTTTTTTGTCAAAAGTTGACCAATCGGTTCAATGGGGTGGTCATTAGGTAAAAAATTGACTATTTTGATCAAAATTGACTTTTTAGTCAAAAGTAGACCTGTTGGGTCAATAGGTTGTTCATAGAGTCAAGGATTGACCATTTTAACCAAAGTTGACTTTTTGGTCAAAGGTTGAACTATTGGGCCAATGAGTTGGTTATTGGGTCAAGGATTGACCATTTTGACCAAACTTTACTTTTTGGTCATTGGGTTAAAAATTAACCATTTTGACCAAAGTTGACTTTTTAATCAAAAGTTCAACTATTTGGTCAATGGGATGGTCATTAGGTCAAATATTGACTATTTTGACCCAAAATGACTTTGTGATCAAAAGTTGACCTATTTAGTTAATGGGTTGGTCATTGGGTCAAGGATTGACCATTTTGACCAAAGTTGTCTTTTTTGTCAAAAGTTGACCTATTGGGTCAATGGATTAGTTATTGGGTCAGAAATTGACCATCTTAACAAAAGTTGACCTTTTGGTCAAAAGTTAAACTTTTGGTTCAATGTGGGTGATTGTTAGGTTAAAAATTGACTATTTTGACAAAAATTTACTTTTTTGATCAAAAGTTGACCTATTGAGTCAATGGGTTGGTCAAATGGTCAAAGTTTGACCATTTTGGCCAAAGTTAACTTTTTGGTCAATAGTTGACTTATTGGGTCAATGGGTTGGTCATTGGGTCAAGGATTGACCATTTTGACCAAAGTTGACTTTTTTATTAGAGATTGACTTATTGGGTCAATAATTGGTCATTAGGTCAAAAATTGACTGTTTTGGCCAAATTGAATTTTTTGTTAAAAGTTAACCCATTGGATCTTATTGGATCAGAAATTGACCATTTTGACCAAAGTTGACTTTTTGGTCAAAAGTTGATCTATTAGGTCAATGAGTTGGTAATTGGGTTAAGAATTGACCATTTTAACCAAAGATGACTTTTTGGACAAAAGTTGATCTATTAGGTCATTGTGTTGGTAATTCGATCAAAAATTAACCATTTTGACCAGTCGACTTTTTGGTCTAAAGTTGACCTATTGTTTCAATGGGTGGGCATTAGGTCAAAAATTGAGTAATTTGAGTTAAATTTACTTTTGGTCAAAAGTTGACCTATCGGGTCAATGGGTTTGTCATTAGGTCAAGGATTGCACATTTTGACCAAAGTTGACTTTTTGGTCAGAGATTGACTTATTGGGTCAATATTTGATCATTAGGTCAAAAATTGACAATTTTGACCAAAATTGAATTTTTTGTCAAAAGTTGACCCATTGGGTCGACGTGGTGGTCATTGAGTCAGGAATTGACCACTTTTTTCAAAGTTAACTTTTTGGTCAAAAGTTGACCTATTTGGTCAATAAGTTGGTAATTTGGTCAAGATTTGACCATTTTGACCAAAGATGACTTTTTGGTCAAAAGTTGACATATTGGGTCAATGGGTTGGTCATTGGGTCAAAAATTAACCATATTGACCATAGTTAACTTTTTGGTCAAAAGTTGACCTATTGGGTCAATGGGTTTGTCATTGGGTGACGGATTGACCATTTTGACCAAAGTTGACATTTTGGTTTAAGATTGACTTATTGGGTCAATAATTGGTCATTAATTCAAAAATTGACTATTTTGACATAAATTGACCTTTTGGTCAAAAACTGGCATCTCAGGCTAATGGGTTGGTCATTTGGTCAAGGATTAATTATTTTAACCAAATTTGCCATTTTGGTCAAAAGTTGACATATTGGGTCATTGGGTTGGTCATTGGGTGTAGGATTTACCATTTTGACCAAAGTTGACTTTTTGGTCAGAGATTGGCTTGTTGGGTCAATAATTGGTCATTAGGTCAAAAATTAACTATTTTGACCAAAATTAACTTTTTGGTCAAAGGTTGAGCATTTAGGTCAATGGATTGGTCATTGGGTCAAGGATTGACCATTTTGACCAAAATTGACTTTTTAGTAACATATTGACTTATTGAGTGAATAATTGGTTATTAGGTAAAAAATTGACTATCTTGACCGAAATTGACTTTTTGGTCAAAAGTTGACCTATTGGGTCAATGGTTTGGTCATTGGGTCAAGGATTGACCATTTTAACCAAAGTTGACTTTTTAGTCAAAAGTTGACCTATTGGGTCAATGGGTTGGTCATTGGGTCAGAAATTGACCATTTTAACCAAATTTACTTTTTGTTCAAAAGTTGACATATTAGTTCAGTGTGTTGGTCTTTGGGTCAAAAATTGACCATTTTTACCTAAATGACTTTTTATTCAAAAGTTCATATATTGGGTCAATGGGTGGTCATTAGCTCAAAAATTGACTATTTGACCAAAATTGACTTTTTGTTCAAAAGTTGACCTATTGGGTTAATGGGTTGGCCATTAGGTCAAGGATTGACCATTTTGACCAAAGTTGAATTTTTGGTCAATAGGAGACTTATTGGGTAAAAGGGTTGGTTATTGGGTCAATTATTGACCATTTTGACCAAAGTTGACATTTTGTTCTTTGAATCAAAAATTAACTATTTTGACAAAAGTTGACTTTTTGCTCAAAAGTTCATCTATTTGGTCAATGGGATGGTCATTAGGTCAAAAATAGACTATTTTGACCAAAATAGACTTTTTGGTCAAAAGATGACCTATTTAGTCAATGGGTTAGTCATTGGGTTAAGGATTGACGATTTTGAAAGAAATTATCTTTTTAGTCAAATGTTGACCTATTGGGTCAATGGGTTAGTTATTGGGTCAGCGATTAACCATTTTAACTAAAGTTGACTTTTTGGTCAAAAGTTGTCCTGTTGGGTGAATGGGGTGGTTGTTAGGTTAAAAATTGACTATTTTGACCAAAATTTACTTTTTCGTCAAAAGTTGACCTATTCGATCAATGGGTTGGTCTTTTGGTCAAGGATTTACCATTCTGACCAAAGTTGTGTTTTTGGTCAGAGATTGACTAAATGGTCATTAATTAGTAATTCGGTCATAAATTGATTACTTTCACCAGAATTTAATTTTTTGTCAAACGTTGACCCATTAGGTCGATTGGGTGGTCGTTATGTCAGAAATTGACCTGTTGACCAAAGTCTTTCTGTCAAAAGTTGTCCTATTGGGTCAATGGGTTGGTTATTGGGGCAGAAATTTACAATTTTGACCAAACTTGACTTTTTGTCGAAAGTAGACCTATTGGGTCAAAGGGGAGGTCATTAAGGAAAAAATTAACTATTTTGACCAAAATTGACTTTTTGGTCAAAAGTTGACTTATTGGGTCAATAGTTTGTTCATTAGGTCAAGGGTTAGCCATTTTGACCAAAGTTGACCTTTTTTGGTCAAAAGTTAACCTTTTGGGTCGATGAGGTTGATTTATTAGGTCAGGATTTGACCATTTTGACCAAAGTTGCTTTTTTTAGTCATTGGGTTAGAAATTAACTATTTTGACAAAGTTGACTTTTGTCAAAAGTTAATTTATTTTGTTAATGGGATGGACATTAGGTCGAAATATTGACTATTTGACCAAAATTGACTTTTTGGTCAAAAGTTGACCTATTTAGTCAATGAGTAGGTCATGGGGTCAAGGATTGACCATTTTGACCAAAGTCGTCTTTTTAGAAAAGTTGCCCTATAGGGTCAATGGGTTGGTTATTAGGTCAAAAATTGACCATTTTAATAGAAATTGACTTTTTGGTCAAAGTTAAACTTTTGGTCAATGGGGTGGTCGATAGGGTAAAAATCGACTACTTTGTCCAAAATTTACTTTTTTGTCGAAAGTTGTCCAATTGGGTCAATAAGTATGACATTGTGACAAGGATTGACCATTTTGACCAAAATTGACATTATGGTCAAAAGTTGACCCAATGGGTGAATGGCTGGTCATTAGGTCAAAAGTTGACCCAATGTGTCATTGGGTCAAAGTTTGATCATATTGATCAAAGTTATCTTTTTGGACAAAAGTTGACTTATTGGGTGAATGGGTTGTTCATTGGGTCAAGGATTGACCATTTTAACCAAAGTTGTCCTTTCGGTGAGAGATTGACTTATTTGGTCAATAATTGGTCATTAGGTCAAAAATTGACTATTTTGACCAAAATTAAATTTTTTGGTCGAAAAGTCGACTCTATCGGATCAATCGGGTAAATCAGTCTAGGTCACAAATCGACTATTTTGACCAAATTTGACATTTTTCTCGAAAAGTTGGATCTATTAAGTCAATGAGTTGGTAATCGGTCGAGATCGATCATTTTAACCAAAGATGAGTTTTTGTCAAAAGTTGACCTATTGGGTCAATGGGTTGGTCATTGGGTCAAACATTGACCATTTTGACCAGTTGATGTTTTGGTTAAAAGTTGACCTATTGGGTCAACGGGTGGGCATTAGGTCAAAAATTCATTATTTTGACCAAAATTGACCTTTTAGTCAAAAGTTGACCTATTGGGTCATTAGGTATGTCATTGGGTCAAGGAAAGACCATTTTGACCAAACTTTACTTTTTGGTCAGAGATTGACTTATTAGGTCAATAATTAGTCATTAGGTCAAAAATTAACTATTTTGACCAAAATTGAATTTTTGGTCGAAAGTCAATCATCAGATCAATGGGTTGTCTTTAGTGTTACGAAATTTATCATTTTGATCTAAAGTTGACTTTTTTGGTCAAAAGTTGATATATTAGGTCAATGGGGTAGTCAATAGGTGCAAAATTGACTATATTTACCAAAATTGACTTCTTGGTCAAAAGTTGACCTATTAGTGTCAATGGGTCAGGTTATTATGTCAAGGATCGATTATTTCGACTAAAGTTCACTTTTGGTCAAAAGTCGACTATCGGGTTAATGGGTTGGTCATTGGGTTAAGGATCGACAATTTTTACCAAAGTTGACTTTTAAGTGAGATAATCACTTATTAGGTCAATAATGGGTCGTTATGTAAAAATGACTATTTTGGTCGAAAGTTGAATTCCTATCGGGTCTATGGGTCGGTAATCGGGTCAAGGATCGGCCATTTTGACCAATGTTGACTTTTTGGTCAAAAGTTGACCAATTAAGTTAATGAGTTAGTCATTAGGTCAGAAATTGACCATTTTGACCAAAGTTGACTCTTTGGTCAAAAGTTGACCTATTGGGTCAAGGGGTGGACAATGGGAGAAGGGTTGACCATTCTGACCAAAGTTGACTTTTTGGTGAGAGATTGACTTACTAGGTCAATAATTGATCATTAGGTAAAAAATTGACTATTTCGAAAAAAAATAACTTTTTAGTCAAATGTTGCTCTATTGGGTCAATGGGTGGGTCATGGGTCAAGTATTGACCATTTTGACAAAAATTAACTTTTTGGTAACATATTGACTTATTGGGTCGTAATTGGTGATTAAGTCAAAAATTGATTATTCAGACCAAAATTGGTTTTTAGTCAAAAGTTGAGCTATTGGATCAATGGGTTGATCATTAGGTCAAGGATTGACAATTTTGTTCAAAGTTGACTTTTTGGTCAAAAGTTGACCTATTGGGCCAAAATTTGACCATTTGACTAAATCGACTTTTTGGTCAAAAGTTGACATATTAGGTATAAGTGTTGGTCATAGGTCGAATTGAGCATTTCGACCAAAATTGACTTTTGATCGAAAGTTGACCTATTTGGTCAATTGGGTTGGTCATTGGGTCAAGGATTTGCCCATTTTCGAACAAAGTTGACTTTTTGGTCAAAAGTTGACTTATCGGGTCAAAGAGTTTGTTATTTGAGTCGAGGATTGACCGATTTTGAAGTCAAAGTTGACTATTTGGTCATTTAGGTCGAAAATTAATCATTTCGACCAAAGTTGGCTTTTTGGATCGAATGTTCATCTATTTAGTCAATGGGGTGGCCATTCTAGTCGAAAATCGATTATTTTGAGCAAGATCGACTTTTCGGTCAAATGTCGATTCTATTTAGTCAATATGTTGGTCATTGGGTCGAAGGATTGACGAGTTTGACAAATGTTGTCTTTTTAGTCAAAAGTTGACCTATTGGGTCAATGGTTGCTTATTAGGTTAAAAATTGACATGTTAACTAAAGTTAAATTTTTGGTCAAAAGTTGACCTATTGGGTCAATGGGGTGGTTGTTAGGTTAAAAATTGACTATTTTGACAAAATTTTACTTTTTGTCAAAAGTTGACCAATTGGGTCAATGTGTATGTCATTGTGTCAAGGAATGACCTTTTTGACCAAAATTTACATTTTAGGTAAAAGTTGACCTATTCGGTCAATGGGGTGCTCATTAGGTCAAAAAGTGACTATTTTGACCAAAATTGTCTTTTTAGTCAAAAGTTGACCGATTGGGTCAATGGGTTGGTCATTTTGTCAAGGATTGACCATTATGACTAAAGTTAACTTTTGTTGCAAAAGTTAACCTATCGGATCAATGGGTCGGTCATACAGTTGAAGGATAAACAATTTTAAACAAAGTGACTTTTCGGGAAAAGATCGACTTATCGGGTCAATAATGATCATTCGGTCAGAAAATTTGATTATTTTGATTAAAATTGACTTTTTGGTCAAAATTTGAACTCATTAGATGTCAATAGATCGGTCATTGGGTCAGAAATTGATCATTTTGATCAAAGTTGACTTTTCGGTCAAAAGTTAACCATTGGGTCAATTGGGAGGTCATTATGTCAAAAAATGTCAATTTTGACCAAAATAGACTTTCTGGTCAAAAGTTAACCTATTGGGTCAATGAGTTGGTCATTGTGTGAAAAATCGACTATTCTAACCAAAATTTACTTTTTGGTAAAAAGTTGACCTATTGGGTCATTGGTTCAAAGATTGAACATTTTGTCCATAGTTGACTTTTTGGTTAAAATTTCACCAATTGTGTATATGGGTTGCTCATTGGGTCAAGGATTGACCATTTTGACCAAAATTGACATTTTGGTGAAAAGTTGACCCATTGGGTCAATGGAGTGGTCACTAGGTAAAAAATCGATTATTTTGACCAAAATTGTCTTTTTGGTCAAAAGTCGACCTATCAGATTCAATGATTTGGTCGTTTGGTCAAGGATTGACTATTCGGATCAAAGTTGACTTTTTGGTAAAAAAATAAACCATTTGGTTCAATGGGTTGGTCATTAGGACAAGATTTGACCATTTTGACCAAAGTTGACTTTTTGGTGAGAGAATGACTCATTTGGTCATTAATTGGTCATTAGGTCAAAAATTGATTATTTTGACCAAAATTGAAATTTTGGTCAAAAGTCGACCCATCGGGTCGAGCGGGGTGGTCATCGGGTCGAAATCGATTATTTTGACCAAAGTCGACTTTTGGTCATAAGTTCGACGTATTAGGTTAATGAGTTGGTAATTGGGTCAAGAATTGACAATTTTAACCAAAGATGACATTTTGGTCAAATGTTGACTTATTGGGTCAATGGGTTGGTCATTGGGTTAAAAATTGACCATTTTGACCAATTGACATTTTGGTCAAAAGTTGACCTATTGGGTCAATTGGTTTGTCATTGGGTCAAGGATTGACCATTTTGACCATACCTGAGTTTTTAGTCAGAGATTGACTTATTGGGTCAAAAATTAGTCAATAGGTCAAAAATTTATTATTTTACCAAAATTGAATTTTTGGTCAAGAGTGGACCCATTGGATCAACGAGGTGGTCATTTCGTCAAAAATTGACCATTTTGACCAAAGTTGACTTTTTGGTCAAAAGTTGACATATTTAGTCAATGAGTTGGTAATTGGGTCAAGAATTGATCATTTTGACCAAAGATGACTTTTTGGTCAAGAGTTGACCTATTGGGTCAAAGAGTTGGTCTTTGGGCAAAAACTTGACCATTTTGACCAAAGTTGACTTTTTAGTCAAAAGTTGACCTATTGGGTCAATGGGTGGCATTAGATCAAAAAATTGACTATTTTGACCAAAATTAACTTTTTGGTCAAAAGTTGGCCTATTGGGTCAATGGGTTTGTCATTGAGTCCAAGATTGACTTATTAGGTCAAAAATTTGTCATTAACTCAAAAATTGTCTATTTTAACTAAAATTGACTTTTTGGTCAAAAGTTGACCAATTAGGTGAATGGGTTTGTCATCGGATCGAGAATTGATTATTTTGACCAACTTTGACTTTTTGGTCAAAAGTCGACTTATTGGATTCAATGGGTTGTCATTGGGTCAGAGGATCGGCCATTTTGGACTAAAGTTGAGCTTTTGGTCGATGGTTGGCTTACTGGGTCAATAATTGGTCATTAGGTAAAACAATTAACTATTTTGACCAAAATTGACTTTTTAGTCAAATGTTGAACTATTGGTTCAATGGGTTGGTCATTAGGTCAATAATTGACCATTTTGACCAAAGCTGCTAGTCTAGTCGAGATCGAATTATTAGTTATAATCGGTCATTAGGTCGAAAATCGATTATTTTGACCAAAATTAAATTTTTGGTCAAAAGTTGACTCCATTGGGTCGGTAGGTTGATTGTTGTCGAAATTGATCATTTTGACCAAAGTTGTCTTTTTTGTGAAAAGTTGACCTATTTAGGTTAATGAGGTGGTCATTAGGTCGAAAATTGACAATTTTGATAAAAATTGACTTTGTGGTCAAAATTTGACATATTGCTCAAATGTGCTGGTCATTGGGTCAAGGATTGACCATTTAAGCCAAAGTTGACTTTTTGGGTCAAGGATTGACCATTTAGGCCAAAGTTGACCTACTGCTCCAATGCGTTGGTCATTGGGTCAAGGATGGATCATTTTGACTAATGTTGACATTTTTTTCAAAATTTGACCTATTGGGTCAATGGGTTGGTCATTGGGTCAGAAATTGACCATTTTAACCAAAGTTGATTTTTTGGTCAAAAGTAGAAGTGTTGGGTCAATGGGGCGGTCATTATGTCAAAAATTACCTTTTTGGTCAAAAGTTGCCTATTGGGTCAATGAGTTGGTCATTGGGTTAAAGATTGGCCATTTTTTATCAAATTTGTCTTTCTGGATAAAAGTTGACATATTTGGTCAATGGGTTAGTCATGAAGTTAAAAATTGACCATTTTGACCAAAGTTGACTTTTTGGTCAAAAGATGACCTATCGATCAATTAAGCGGTCATTAGGTCAAAATATATCTATTTTGACCAAAATTAACTTTTTTGGTCAAAAGTTAACCTATGGGTCAATGAGTTGGTCATTGAGTCAAGGATTGACCATTTTGACCAAAGTTGACTTGTTGATCAAAAGTCGACCTATTGGGCTAATAGGTTGGTTATTGGGTCAGAAATTGACCATTTTAACCAAAGTTGACTTTTTGGTCAAAAGTTGACCTATTGGGTCAATGGAGTGGTCATTAGGTCATAAATTGAAATTTCTTTTAAAAAGTTAACCTATTTGGTCAATGGGTTGGTCATTAGGTCTACGATTGACCATTTTGACTAAATTTTACTTTTTGGTCAAAAGTTGACCTAATGGGTCAATGAATTAGCCATTGGGTCAATGATTGACCATTTTGACCAAAGTTAACTTTTTGATTATAGATTGTCTTATTGGGTCAATAAATTGTCATTAGGTCAAAAATTGACTATTTTGACCAAAATTGACTTTTTGGTCAAAAGTTAACCTATTGGGTGAATGGGTTGGTCATTGGGTCAAGGATTGACCATTTTGGCCAAAGTTGACTTCTTGGTCAAAAGTTGACCTATTGGGTTAATGGGTTGGTCATTGGGTCAAGGATTGACCATTTTGAACAAAGTTAACTTTTTGGTCAGAGATTGACTAATTGGGTCAATAACTGGTCATTTGGTCAAAAATTGATTATTTTTACCAAAATTGAATTGTTGCTCAAAAGTTAACCTGTTGAGTTAATGGGGTTGTCATTGTGTCAAATTAACCATTTTCACCAAAGTTGACTTTTTGGCAAAAGTTGACCTATTAAGTCAATGGGTTGGTCATTGGGACAAGGATTGACCATTTTGACCAAAGTTAACTTTTTGGTTAGAGTTTAGCTTACTAAGTCAACAATTGGTCATTAGGTCAAAATTGACTATTTTGACTAAAATTGACAATTTTGACCAAAATTGACTATTTTGACCAAAATTGGCTTTTTGGTCAAAAGTTAACATATTGGGTGATTAGGTTGATCATTGGGTCAAGGATTGACCATTTCGACCAAAGTTAACCTTTTGGACCTAAGTTGACCTATTGGGTTAACGGGTTGGTTAAGTGGTTAAGGATTGACCTTTTTGACCAAAGTTGACTTTTAAGTAAAAGATTAACTTATTGGGTCAATAATTGGTCATTAGGTCAAAAAATGATTATTTTGACTAAAATTGAATATTTAGTCAAAAGTTGACCCGTTGGGTCAATGGGGTGGTCATTGTGTCAGAAATTAACCATCTTGAGCAAAGATGGCTTTTTTGTCAAAAGTTGACCTATGTCAGTTTATGAGGTGGTCATTATGTCAAAACCTTTTGACCAAAGTTGACTTTTTGGTCAAAAGTTGACCTAATGGGTCAATGGGTTTGCCATTGGTTCAAGGATTTACCATTTTGAAAAAAGTTGATTTTTTGGTCAGAGAATAACTTATTGGGTCAATAATTGGTCATTAGGTCTAAAATTGACTATTTTGATGAAAATAGAATTTTTGTTCAAAAGTTGACCTATCTAGTCAACTGAGTAGTCTTGGCTTAAAAATTAACCATTTTAACCAATGTTGTCTTTTTTGTTCAAAAGCTAACCTATTTGGTTAATGAGTTGGTAATTGGGTCAAGAATTGGCCATTTTGACTAAAGTTGACTTTTTTGTGATAAGTTGACCTATTGGGTTAATGGGTGGTAATTAGGTCAAAAATTGACTATTTTGACCAAAAATGACTTTCGTTAAAAGTTGACCTATTTGGTCAATGTGTTTGTCTTTGGGTCAAGGATTGACCATTTTGTCCGAAATTGACTTTTTGGTTATAGATTGACTTATCAGGTCAATAATTGGTCATTAATTTAAAAATTAACAATTCTTACCAAAATTGACTTTTTGGTCAAAAGTTGACCTATTAGGTCAATGGGTTGGTCACTGGATTAAGGACTGATCATTTTGACTAATGTTGTCTTTTTCGTCAAAAGTTGACCTATTATGTCAATGGGTTGGTCATTGGGTCAAGGATTGACCATTTTGGCCGAAGTTGACTTTTTGGTCAGAGATTGGTTTACTGGGTTAATTATTGGACATTAAGTCAAAAATTGAACATTTTAACCATAATTGACTTTTTGGTCAAAAGTTGACGTATTGCGTCAATGAATTGGTCATTGGGTAAAAAATTGACCATTTTGACCAAAGTTGACTTTTTGGTCACTAGTTGACCTATAGGGTCAATGGGGTGATCATTAGGTAAGAAATTGACTATTTTGACCAAAATTGACTTTTTGGCCAAATGTTGACCTATTGGGTCAATGGGTTGGTCATTCGGACAAGGATCGACCATTTTGGCCAAAGTTGATTTTTTGGTTAAAAGTTGACGATCGGATTGATCTGTTAGTGATCAGTCGAAGATTGACCATTTTGACCAAAGTTGGTTATTTGGTCACAGATTGACTTATTCGGTCAATAGGAAAAAAATTGAATATTTTGACTAAAATTGACTTTTTGGTCAAAAGTTGACCTATTGGGTTAAAGGTTGGTCATTGGGTCAAGGACTGATCATTTTGACAAAAGTTGGCTTTTTGGGTCATAAATTGACCATTTTAACCAAAGTTAACTTTTTGGTAAGTTGACCTATTGGGTCAATGGTTTTATTATTGGGTCAAGGATTGACCATTTTGACCAAAGTTGTCTTTTTGGTCAAAAGTTGACCTATTGGGTTAATGGTTGGTTATTGGGTCAGAAATTTACCATTTTAACTAAAGTTGACTTTTTGGTCAAAAATTGACCTATTAGGTCAATGGGGTGGTTGTTAGGTTAAAAATTGACAATTTTGACCAAAATTTACTTTTTTGTCAAAAGTTGACCAATTCGGTCAATGGGTAAGTCATTGTGTCAAGGATTGAACGTTTTGACCAAAATTAACATTTTGATCGAAAGTTAACCTATTGGGTCAATGGGTTGGTCATTGAGTCAAGGATTGACCATTTTGACCAAAGTTGACGTTTTGGTCAGAGATTAATTTTTTGGGTCAATAATTCATCATTAGGTCAAAAATTGACTATTTTTACCAAAATTGACTTTTTCGTTAAAAGTTGAACTATTGGGTCAATGGGTTGGTCATTGGGTGAGAAATTAACCATTTTAACCAAAGTTGACTTTTGGGTCAAAAGTTGACTTATTAGGTCAATGGGGTGGTCATTAGGTCAAAATTGATGGTTTGACTAAAATCGACTTTTCTGTCAGAAAGTCGACTTTGTTAGGTCAATGAGTCGGTCATTATGTCAAAAATTGACTCTTTTGACCGAAATTGACTTTTTGGTTATAAGTCAATCTATCGAGATCGATATGCTTTGTAATTGGGTCACGGATTGATCTTTTCGACAAAAGTTAACTTTTCGGTAAAAATTTGACCTATTCGGTCGATGGGTTGATCATTGGGTTCGAAATTAACCATTTTAACCAAAGTTGACTTTTTGGTCAAAAGTTGACCTATAGGGTCAATAGGTTGGACATTTGGTAAACGATTGACCATTTTGATCAAAGTTGTCTTTTTTGTCAAAAGTTGACTTATTTTGGTCCATGAGATGGTTATTAGGTCAAAAATTGACAATTTTGACCAAAGTTGACTTTTCGGTTAAAAGTTGACCTATTGGGTCAATGGGTTGGTCATTGGGTCAAGGATTGACCTTTTTGGCAAAGTTGACTTTTTGGTCAAAAGTTGACCTATTGGGTCAATGGGTTGGTCATTGGGTTAAGGATTGATCATTTTGACCAAAATTGACATTTTGGTCAAAACTTAAGCTATTGGGTCAATGATTGACCATTTTAACTAAAGTTGACTTTTTCGACAAAAGTTAACCTATTGGGTCAATGGTTGACCATTTTGACCAAAGTTATGTTTTTGGTCAAAATATGATCTTTTGGATTAATGGGTTTGTTATTGTGTTAGAAATTGACCATTTTAACTAAAGTTAACTTTTTGGTCAATAGTTGACCTATTGGGTCAATGGGGTGGTTGTTATGTTAAAAAATTGACTATTTTGACTAAAATTTATTTTTTTGTCAAAAGTTAATTAATTGGGTCAATGGGTATGTCACTGTGTCAAGGATTGACTATTTTGACAAAAATCGACATTTTAGTTAAAAGTTAACTTATTAGGTCAATGGATTGGTCATCGGGTCAAGGATCGACCATTTTGACCAAAGTTGACGCTTGGTCGCAGATTGACTTATTGAGTTAATAATTGGTCATTAGGTCAAAAATTGACTATTTTGACCAAAATTTACAAAAGTTGACTTATTGGGTCCTTGGGTTGGTCATTGGGTCATAAATTGACCATTTTAACCAAAGTTAACTCTTTGGTCTAAAGTTGACCTATTGGGTCAATGGTTTTGTCTTTGGGTCAAGGATTAACCATTTTGACCAAAGTTGTTTTTTTGGTCAAAAGTAGACCTTTTGGGTCAATGGTTGGTTATTGGGTCAGAAATTAACCATTTCAACTAAAGTTGACTTTTTGGCCAAAAGTTGACCTATTAGGTCAATGGGGTGGTTGTTAGGTTAAAAATTGACTATTTTAACCAAAATTTTCCTTTTTGCCAAAAGTTGACCAATTGGGTCAATGGGTAAGTCATTGTCTCAAGGATTGACCATTATGACCAAAATTGACATTTTGGTCAAAAGTTAACCTATTGGGTCAATGGGTTGGTCATTGAGTCAAGGATTGACCATTTTGACCAAAGTTGATGTTTTTCGAGAGACTGATTTATTGGGTCAAAAATTCGTCATTAGGTCAAAAATTGACTATTTTTACCAAAATTGACTTTTTAGTTAAAAGTTGAACTATTGGGTCAATGGGTTGGTCATTGGGTCAGAAATTGACCATTTTGACCAAAGTTGACTTTTAGGTCAAAAGTTGACCTATTGGGTCAATGGGATGGTCATTAGGTTAAAAATTAATAATTTTGACCAAAATTGACTTTTTGGTCAAAAGATGACATGTTTGATCAATGAGTTGGTCATTATGCCAAAAATTGACTATTTTGACCGAAATTGACTTTTTGGTCACAAATTGACATATTGGGTTAAAAATTGACTATTTTGACCAAAATTTACTTTTTTGTCAAAAGTTGACCTATTCGATCAATGGGTTGGTCTTTTGGTCAAGGATTTACCATTCTGACCAAAGTTGTGTTTTTGGTCAGAGATTGACTAAATGGTCATTAATTAGTAATTCGGTCATAAATTGATTACTTTCACCAGAATTTATTTTTTTGTTAAACGTTGACCCATTAGGTCGATTGGGTGGTCGTTATGTCAGAAATTGACCATTTGACCAAAGTCTTTCTGTCAAAAGTTGTCCTAGTGGGTCAATGGGTTGGTTATTGGGTCAGAAATTTACAATTTTGACCAAACTTGACTTTTTGTCGAAAGTAGACCTATTGGGTCAAAGGGGAGGTCATTAAAGAAAAAATTAACTATTTTGACCAAAATTGACTTTTTGGTCAAAAGTTGACTTATTTGGTCAATAGGTCGTTCATGGGTCAAGGGTTGGCCATTTTGACCAAAGTTGACCTTTTTTGGTCAAAAGTTAACATTTTGGGTCAATGAGTTGGTTATTGGGTCAAGGATTGACCACTTTGACCAAAGTTGCCTTTTTGGTCATTGGGTTAGAAATTAACTATTTTGACAAAAGTTTACTTTTGTCAAAAGTTAATTTATTTTGTTAATGGGATGGACATTAGGTCAAATATTGACTATTTGACCAAAATTGACTTTTTGGTCAAAAGTTGACCTATTTAGTCAATGAGTAGGTCATGGGGTGAAGGATTGACCATTTTGACCAAAGTCGTCTTTTTGGAAAAGTTGCCCTATAGGGTCAATGGGTTGGTTATTAGGTCAAAAATTGACCATTTTAATAAAAGTTGACTTTTTGGTCAAAGTTAAACTTTTTGGTCAATGGGGTGGTTGTTAGGGTAAAAATTGACTACTTTGTCCAAAATTTACTTTTTTGTCAAAAGTTGTCCAATTGGGTCAATGAGTATGACATTGTGACAAGGATTGACCATTTTGACCAAAATTGACATTATGGTCAAAAGTTGACCCAATGGGTGAATGGGTGGTCATTAGGTCAAAAGTTGACCCAATGTGTCATTGGGTCAAAGTTTGACCATATTGATCAAAGTTATCTTTTTGGACAAAAGTTGACTTATTGGGTGAATGGGTTGTTCATTGGGTCAAGGATTGACCATTTTAACCAAAGTTGTCCTTTTGGTGATAGATTGACTTATTTGGTCAATAATTGGTCATTAGGTCAAAAATTGACTATTTTGACCAAAATTAAATTTTTGGTCAAAAGTTGACCCATTGGGTCAACGGGTAGTCACTGGGTCACAAATTGACCATTTTGACCAAATTTGACATTTTTCTCAAAAGTTGGACTATTAAGTCAATGAGTTGGTAATCGGGTCAAGAATTGACCATTTTGACCAAAGATGAGTTTTTGTCAAAAGTTGACCTATTGGGTCAATGGGTTGGTCATTGGGTCAAACATTGACCATTTTGACCAGTTGATGTTTTGGTTAAAAGTTGACCTATTGGGTCAACGGGTGGGCATTAGGTCAAAAATTCATTATTTTGACCAAAATTGACCTTTTAGTCAAAAGTTGACCTATTGGGTCATTAGGTATGTCATTGGGTCAAGGATTGACCATTTTGACCAAACTTTACTTTTTGGTCAGAGATTGACTTATTAGGTCAATAATTAGTCATTAGGTCAAAAATTGACTATTTTGACCAAAATTGAATTTTTGGTCAAAGTTGACCCATTGGGTCAATGGGGTGGTCATTGTGTCTGAAATTTATCATTTTGACTAAAGTTGACTTTTTGGTCAAAAGTTGATATATTGGGTCAATGGGGTGGTCATTAGGTCAAAAATTGACTATATTTACCAAAATTGACTTCTTGGTCAAAAGTTGACCTATTGTGTCAATGGGTTGGTCATTATGTCAAGGATCGACTATTTTGACTAAAGTTCACTTTTGGTCAAAAGTTGACCTATTGGGTTAATGGGTTGGTCATTGGGTTAAGGATTGACAATTTTTACCAAAGTTGACTTTTTGGTGAGATAATCACTTATTAGGTCAATAATGGGTCGTTATGTCAAAAAATGACTATTTTGGTCAAAAGTTGACCTATTGGGTCTATGGGTTGGTAATTGGGTCAAGGATTGGCCATTTTGACCAATGTTGACTTTTTGGTCAAAAGTTGACCAATTAAGTTAATGAGTTAGTCATTAGGTCAGAAATTGACCATTTTGACCAAAGTTGACTCTTTGGTCAAAAGTCGACCTATCGGTCAAGGTGCGGACAATGGAGAAGGATCGACCATTCCGACCAAAGTCGACTTTTTGCGAGAGATCGACTTACTAGGTCAATAATCGATCATTAGGTAAAAAATTGACTATTTCGAAAAAAAATAACTTATTAGTCAAATGTTGCTCTATTGGGTCAATGGGTGGGTCATGGGTCAAGTATTGACCATTTTGACAAAAATTAACTTTTTGGTAACATATTGACTTATTGGGTCGTAATTGGTGATTAGGTCAAAAATTGATTATTTAGACCAAAATTGGTTTTTAATCAAAAGTTGAGCTATTGGATCAATGGGTTGATCATTGGGTCAAGGATTGACAATTTTGTTCAAAGTTGACTTTTTGGTCAAAAGTTGACCTATTGGGCCAAAATTTGACCATTTGACTAAATCGACTTTTTGGTCAAAAGTTGACATATTAGGTATAAGTGTTGGTCATTGGGTCAGAAATTGAGCATTTCGACCAAAATTGACTTTTTGATCGAAAGTTGACCTATTTGGTCACTGGGTTGGTCATTGGGTCAAGGATTGCCCATTTTGAACAAAGTTGACTTTTTGGTCAAAAGTTGACTTATTGGGTCAAAGAGTTTGTTATTTGGTCAAGGATTGACCAATTTGAGCAAAGTTGACTATTTGGTCATTGGGTCAAAAATTAATCATTTTGACCAAAGTTGGCTTTTTGGTCAAATGTTCATCTATTTGGTCAATGGGGTGGCCATTTGGTAAAAAATTGACTATTTTGAGCAAGATTGACTTTTTGTTCAAATGTTGACCTATTTAGTCAATATGTTGGTCATTGGGTCAAGGATTGACGAGTTTGACAAATGTTGCCTTTTTAGTCAAAAGTTGACCTATTGGGTCAATGGTTGCTTATTAGGTTAAAAATTGACATTTTAACTAAAGTTAACTTTTTGGTCAAAAGTCAACTTATCGAGTCAATAGGTGGTTGTTAGGTTAAAAATTGACTATTTTGACAAAATTTTACTTTTTGTCAAAAGTTGACCAATTGGGTCAATGTGTATGTCATTGTGTCAAGGAATGACCTTTTTGACCAAAATTTACATTTTAGGTAAAAGTTGACCTATTCGGTCAATGGGGTGGTCATTAGGTCAAAAATTGACTATTTTGACCGAAATTGTCTTTTTAGTCAAAAGTTGACCGATTGGGTCAATTGGTTGGTCATTTTGTCACGGATTAACCATTATGACTAATGTTAACTTTTTGGTAAAAAGTTAACCTATTGGGTCAATGGGTTGGTCCTTTGGTCAAGGATAAAAAATTTTAAACAAAGTGACTTTTTGGGAAGAGATTGACTTATTGGGTCAATAATGGTCATTCAGTAAAAATTTGATTATTTTGATTAAAATTGACTTTTTGGTCAAAATTTGACCTATTAGGTCAATAGATTGGTCATTGGGTCAGAAATTGATCATTTTGATCAAAGTTGACTTTTTGGTCAAAAGTTAACCATTGGGTCAATTGGGAGGTCATTATGTCAAAAAATGTCAATTTTGACCAAAATAGACTTTCTGGTCAAAAGTTAACCTATTGGGTTAATGAGTTGGTCATTATGTGAAAAATTGACTATTCTAACCAAAATTTACTTTTTGGTAAAAAGTTGACCTATTGGGTCATTGGTTCAAAGATTGAACATTTTGTCCATAGTTGACTTTTTGGTTTAAATTTCACCAATTGTGTATATGGGTTGCTCATTGGGTCAAGGATTGACCATTTTGACCAAAATTGACATTTTGGTGAAAAGTTGACCCATTGGGTCAATGGAGTGGTCACTAGGTAAAAAATTGACTATTTTGACCAAAATTGTCTTTTTGGTCAAAAGTTGACCTATTGGGTCAATGAGTTGGTCGTTTGGTCAAGGATTGACTATTCGGATCAAAGTTGACTTTTTGGTAAAAAAATAAACCATTTGGTTCAATGGGTTGGTCATTAGGAAAAGATTTGACCATTTTGACCAAAGTTGACTTTTTGGTGAGAGAATGACTCATTTGGTCATTAATTAGTCATTAGGTCAAAAATTGATTATTTTGACCAAAATTGAAATTTTGGTCAAAAGTTGACCCATTGGGTCAGCGGGGTGGTCATTGGGTCAGAAATTGATTATTTTGACCAAAGTTGACTTTTTGGTCATAAGTTCACGTATTAGGTTAATGAGTTGGTAATTGGGTCAAGAATTGACAATTTTAACCAAAGATGACATTTTGGTCAAATGTTGACTTATTGGGTCAATGGGTTGGTCATTGGGTTAAAAATTGACCATTTTGACCAATTGACATTTTGGTCAAAAGTTGATCTATCGGATCAATTGGTTCGTCATCGGGTCAAGGATCAATTCATTTTCGACCATACTTGACTTTTTAGTCAGAGATTGACTTATTGGGTCAAAAATTAGTCAATAGGTCAAAAATTTATTATTTTACCAAAATTAAATTTTTGGTCAAGAGTGGACCCATTGGATCAACGAGGTGGTCATTTGGTCAAAAATTGACCATTTTGACCAAAGTTGACTTTTTGGTCAAAAGTTGACATATTTAGTCAATGAGTTGGTAATTGGGTCAAGAATTGATCATTTTGACCAAAGATGACTTTTTGGTCAAGAGTTGACCTATCGGGTCAAATAGTCGGTCTCAGGCAAAAATTGACCATTTTGACCAAAGTTGACATTTTTATGTCAAAAGTCGACCTATTGGTCAATGAGTGGCATTACTGGATCAAAAATCGACTATTTTGACCAAAATTAACTTTTTGGTCAAAAGTTGACTTATTGGGTCAATGGGTTTGTCATTGAGTCCAAGATTGACTTATTAGGTCAAAAATCTGTCATTAACTCAAAAATTGTCTATTTTGACTAAAATTGACTTTTTGGTCAAAAGTTGACCAATTAGGCAAATGGGTTTGTCATTGGATCAAGAATTGATTATTTTGACCAATTTTGACTTTTTGGTCAAAAGTTGACTTATTGGGTCAATGGGTTGGTCATTGGGTCAAGGATTGACCATTTTGGACAAAGTTGAAGCTTTTGGTCAAGAGTTGACTTATCGGGTCAATAATTGGTCATTATGGTAAAACAATTAACTATTTTGACCAAAATCGACTTTTTAGTCAAATGTCGAACTATTGGTTCAATGGTTAGTCATTAGGTCAATAATCGACCATTTTCACCAAAGTTAGCTTTCGGTCGAGAGTCGACTTATTGGGTTATAAGCTGGTCATTAGGTCAAAAATTGATTATTTGACCAAAGTTGAATTTTTGGTCAAAAGTTGACCCATTCGGTCATTAAGGTGATCATTTGTCAAAAATTGACCATTTTGACCAAAGCTGACTTTTTGGTTAAAAGTTGACTCATTTGGGTCAATGAGTGCGGTCATTAGGTCGAAAATTAACAATTTTGATAAAAATTGACTTTGTGGTCAAAAGTTGACATATTGCTCAAATGTGTTGGTCATTGGGTCAAGGATTGACCATTTAAGCCAAAGTTGACTTTTTGGGTCAAGGATTGACCATTTAGGCCAAAATTGACCTACTGCTCCAATGCTAGTCATCGGTCAAGGATGGACCATTTTGACTAATGTTGACATTTTTTTCAAAATTTGACCTATTGGGTCAATGGGTTGGTCATTGGGTCAGAAATTGACCATTTTAACCAAAGTTGATTTTTTGGTCAAAAGTAGAAGTGTTGGGTCAATGGGGCGGTCATTATGTCAAAATTTTCCTTTTTGGTCAAAAGTTGCCTATTGGGTCAATGAGTTGGTCATTGGATTAAAGATTGGCCATTTTGATCAAAGTTGACTTTTGGATAAAAGTTGACATATTTGGTCAATGGGTTAGTCATGAAGTTAAAAATTGACCATTTTGACCAAAGTTGACTTTTTGGTCAAAAGATGACCTATTGGGTCAACTGGGTGGTCATTAGGTCAAAATATATCTATTTTGACCAAAATTAACTTTTTTGGTCAAAAGTTAACCTATGGGTCAATGAGTTGGTCATTGAGTCAAGGATTTACCATTTCACCAAAGTCGACTTGTTGATCAAAAGTCGACCTATTGACTACATAGGTCAGTTATTGGGTCGAAATCGACCATTTTAACCAAAGTCGACTTTTTGGTCAAAAGTCAATCTATCGGGTCAATGGAGTGGTCATTAGGTCATAAATTGAAATTTTTTTAAAAAGTTAACCTATTTGGTCAATCGGCTCGGTCATTAGGTCTAAGATTGACCATTTTGACCAAATTTTACTTTTTGGTCAAAAGTTGACCTAATGGGTCAATGAATTAGCCATTGGGTCAATGATTGACCATTTTAACCAAAGTTAACTTTTTGATTATAGATTGTCTTATTGGGTCAATAAATTGTCATTAGGTCAAAAATTGACTATTTTGACCAAAATTGACTTTTTGGTCAAAAGTTAACCTATTGGGTGAATGGGTCGGTCATCGGGTCAAGGATCGACCATTTCGACCAAAGTCGACTTCTTGGTCAAAAGTCGACTTATCGGGTTAATGGGTCGGTCATCGGGTCAAGGATCGACCATTTTGAACAAAGTTGACTTTTTGGTCGAGATCGACTAATCGGGTCAATAATCGGTCATTTGGTCAAAAATCGATTATTTTGACCAAAATCAATTGTTGCTCAAAAGTTAACCTGTTGAGTTAATGGGGTTGTCATTGTGTCAAATTAACCATTTTCACCAAAGTTGACTTTTGGTCAAAAGTCGACCTATTAAGTCAATGGGTTGAGTCATCGGGACAAGGATCGACCATTTCGACCAAAGTTAACTTTTTGGTTAGAGTTTGACTTATTAAGTCAATAATTGGTCATTAGGTCAAAAATTGACTATTTTGACTAAAATCGATCAATTTTGACCAAAAATCGATTATTTTGACCAAAATTGGCTTTTTGGTCAAAAGTTAACATATTGGGTGATTAGGTTGATCATTGGGTCAAGGATTGACCATTTCGACCAAAGTTAACCTTTTGGACCTAAGTTGACCTATTGGGTTAATGGGTTAGTTAAGTGGTTAAGGATTGACCATTTTGACCAAAGTTGACTTTTAGGTCAAAAGATTAACTTATTGGGTCAATAATCGGTCATTAGGTCAAAAATCGATTATTTTGACCAAAATCGAATATTTAGTCAAAAGTTGACCTATCGGGTCAATGGGCTGGTCATTGTGTCAGAAATTGACTATTTTGACCAAAGATGGCTTTTTTGTCAAAAGTCGACTCTATTAGGTCAATGAGGTGGTCATTATGTCAAAAACTTTTGACCAAAGTCGATTTTTGGTCAAAAGTCGACTCTAATCGGGTCAATGGGTTCGTCATTGGTTCAAGTGACTCTACCATTTTGAAAAAAGTTGATTTTTTGGTCAGAGAATAACTTATTGGGTCAATAATTGGTCATTAGGTCTAAAATTGACTATTTTGATGAAAATAGAATTTTTGTTCAAAAGTTGACCCATCGGGTCAACAGGTGGGTCTTTGGCTTAAAAATTAACCATTTTAACCAATGTTGACTTTTTGTTCAAAAGCTAACCTATTTGGTTAATGAGTTGGTAATTGGGTTAAGAAAAGGCCATTTTGACTAAAGTTGACTTTTTAGTGATAAGTTGACCTATTGGGTCAATGGGTGGTAATTAGGTCAAAAATTGATTATTTTGACAAAAAATGACTTTTTGGTTAAAAGTTGACCTATTTGGTCAATGTGTTTGTCTTTGGGTCAAGGATTGACCATTTTGTCCAAATTTGACTTTTGGTCTATAGATCGATTTATCGAGTCAATAATCGGTCATTAATTTAAAAATTAACAATTCTTACCAAAATCGACTTTTGTCAAAAGTTGACTTCATTAGGTCAATGGGTCGGTCACTCGGATTAATGATCGATCATTTCGACTCAATGTTGACTTTTTGGTCAAAAGTCGATCTATTATGTCAATGGTTCGTCATCGGGTCAAGGATCGACCATTTCGCCAAAGTCGACTTTTGGTCGAGATCGGTTTACTCGGGTTAATTATCGGACATTAAGTCAAAATTGAACATTTTAACCATAATCGACTTTTTGGTCTAAAGTTAACGTATTGCGGTCAATGAGTCGGTCATCGGGTAAAAATCGACCATTTTGACCAAAGTCGACTTTTTGGTCACTAGTCGATCTATAGGGTCAATGGGTGATCATTAGGTCAAGAAATCGACTATTTTGACCAAAATCGACTTTTTGGCCAAAAGTCGACCTATTGGGTCAATGGGTCGGTCATTGGGTCAAGGATCGACCATTTTGACCAAAGTTGATTTTTTGGTTAAAAGTCGACAATCGGGTCAATCTGGTCGGTGATCGTCAAGGATTAACCATTTTGACCAAAGTCGAGTTATTTCGTCACAGATTGACTTATTCGGTCAATAGAAAAATTCAATATTTTGACTAAAATTGACTTTTTGGTCAAAAGTTGACTTATCGGGTCAAAGGTCGGTCATTGTGTCAAGGATTGATCATTTTGACAAAGTTGGCTTTTGGGTCATAAATCGACCATTTTAACCAAAGTTAACTTTTAGGTCAAGTCGACTTATCAAGTCAATGGTTTTATCATCAGGTCAAGGATCGACCATTTTGACCAAAGTTGTACTTTTTGGTCAAAAGTCGATCTATTGGGTTAATGGTCAGTTATTGAGTCGAAATTTACCATTTTAACTAAAGTCGACTTTTTGGTCAAAAGTTGACCTATTAGGTCAATGGGGTGGTTGTTAGGTTAAAAATTGACCATTTTGACCAAAATTTACTTTTCTGTCAAAAGTCGATCAATTCGGGTCAATGGGTAAGTCATTGTGTCAAGGATCAACGCTTTGACCAAAATCGACATTTTCGATCGAAAGTTAACCTATTGGGTCAATGGGTTAGTCATCAGGTCAAGGATTGACCATTTTGACCAAAGTTGACGTTTTGGTCGAAGATTAATTTATTGGGTCAATAATTCATCATTAGGTCAAAAATCGACTATTTTTACCAAAATCGACTTTTCGGTCAAAAGTCAACTATTGGGTCAATGGGTTGGTCATTGGCGAGAAATTAACCATTTTAACCAAAGTCGACTTTTGGTCAAAAGTTGACTTATTAGGTCAATGGTAGTCATTAGTCAAAAATCGACTATTTTGACCAAAATCGACTTTTTCGTCAAAAGTCGACTCATTAGGTCAATGAGTTGGTCATTATGTCAAAAATTGACTCTTTTGACCGAAATTGACTTTTTGGTTATAAGTTGACCTATTGGGTCAATATGCTGGTAATTGGGTCACAGATTGATCTTTTTGACAAAAGTTAACTTTTCGGTAAAAATTTGACCTATTCGGTCAATGGGTTGGTCATTGGGTTAGAAATTAACCATTTTAACCAAAGTTGACTTTTTGGTCAAAAGTTGACCTATAGGGTCAATAGGTTGGACATTTGGTAAACGATTGACCATTTTGATCAAAGTTGTCTTTTTTGTCAAAAGTCAATTTATTTTGGTCCATGAGATGGTTATTAGGTCAAAATCGACAATTCTCGACCAAAGTCGACTTTTCTGGTTAAAAGTTAACCTATTGAGTCAATGGGTTGGTCATTGGGTCAAGGATCGACCTTTTGGCAAAGTCGACTTTTCGTCAAAAGTTGACTTATTGGGTCAATGGGTCAGTCATCGGGTTAAGGATTGACTCATTTTGACCAAAATCGACATTTTGGTCAAAAGTTAAGCTATCGAGTTAATGGGCTTGGCCATCGAGTCAAGGATCGACCATTTCGAGCAAAGTCGACGTTTAGTCGTAGATCGACTTATCGAGTCAATGCATCGGTCGTTAGGTCGATGATCGACCATAATGACCAAAGTCGACTTTTAGTCAGAGATCGACTTACTGGGTCAATAATTGGTACATTAGTATAAAATCGATTATTTCGACCAGAATCGAGTTTTTGTTCAAAAGCCGATATATTGGATCAATGGGTCGATCATTGAGTTAAAGATCGACAATTTCGACCAAAGTCGACTTTTTGATCAAAAGTTGACCAATCGGGTTAATGGGTCAATATTGCAGCCAAGATCGACCATTTCGACAAAAGTCGACTTTTGGTCACAGATTGACTTATTGGATTAATAATCGATCATTAGGTAAGAAATTGATCGATTTCGACCAAAATTGACTTTTGGATCAAAAGTCGACATATTGGGTCAATAGGTCGGTCATCGGGTAAAGGATCGATCATTTCGACAAAGTCGGTTTTTTTCTAAAAATTCGACTTATCGGTCAATGTGTTGATCATTCAGGTTAGAAATCGAACATTTTAACTAAAGTTGACTTTTGGTCAAAAGTTAACATATTGGGTCAATGATCGACCATTTCGACCAAAGTTGACTTTTTGGTCAAAAGTTGACTCTTTGGGTCAATGGGTTTATTATCGGGTCAAATCGACCATTTTAACTAAAGTCGTTCTTTTGGTCAATAGTCGACCTATCGGGTCAATGAGGTGGTCGTTATGTTAAAAATTGACTATTTTGACCAAAATTTATTTTTTTTTCAAAAGTTGACCACTTGGGTCAATGGGTATGTCATTGTGTCAAGGAATGACCATTTTGACCAAAGTTGACTTTTTGGTCAATGGATTGGTCATTGGGTCAAGGATTGCCCATTTTAACCAAAGTTAACGTTTTGGTCAGAGATTGACTTTTTGGGTCAATAATTGCTCATTAGGTCAAAAATTGATTGACTTATTGGGTCAATAATTGCTCATTAAGTCAAAAATTGACTATTTTAGCCAAAATCGACTTTTTCGTCAAAAGTCAATCTATTGGGTCCATGGGTTGGTCATCGGGTTAGAAATTGACCTTTTGACCAAAGCTGTCTTTTTGGTCAAAAGTCGATCGATTTGGTCAATTAGGCGTTCATTGGGTCAAAAATCGACTATTTTGACCAAAAGTAACTTTTCGTCAAAAGTCGACCTATCGGGTCAATTGATCGTCGAAATATCGACTCATTTCGACCAAAATTGACTTTTTGGTTAAAAGTTAACCTATTGGGTCAATAAGCTGGTCATTGGGTCAAGGATTGATCATTTTGACAAAAGTTAACATTTTGGTTAAAATTTGACCTTTGGGTCAATGGGTTGGTAATTGGGTCAGAAATTGACCATTTTAACCAAAGTTGGCTTTTTGATCTAAAGTTGACCTTTTAGGTCAATGGGTTTGTCATTTGGTTAAGGATTGATCATTTTGATCGAAGTTGTCTTTTTGGTCAGAATTTGACCTATTTAGGTCAATGAGGTGGATATTGGGGCAAAATTTGACAATTTTGACCAAAGTTGACTTTTTAGTCAAAAGTTGACCTTTTGGGTCAATGGGTTGGTCATTGGGTCAAGGATTCACCATTTTGGCTAAAGCTGACTTTTTGTCAAAAGTCGACCTATCGGTCGAATGGATTGGTTATTGGGTCAAGGATTGACAATATTCACCAAAGTTACATTTAGGTCAAAAGTTGACCTATTGGGTCAATAATCGGTCATTAGGCCAAAAATTGACTATTTTGACCAAAATTATATTTTTAGTCAAAAGTTGATATATTGGGTCAGTGGGATGGCATTGGTTCAGGGATTAACCATTTTAACAAAAGTTGAATTTTTGGTCAAAAGTTTACATATTTGGTCAATGAATTGGTCATTGGGTCAATGATTGACCATTTTGACCAAAGTTGACTTTTTGATCAGAGATTGTCTTATTGGGTCAATAATTGGTCATTAGATCAAAATCGACTATTTTAACCAAAATTGACTTTTGGTCAAAAGTTAACCTATTGGGTCGAATGGGTCGATTATCGGGTAAAGGATCGACCATTTTGATCAAAGTCGACTTTTTGGTCAAAAGTCAACTTATCAGGTTAATGGGTTGGTCATTGGGTCAAGGATTGACCATTTTGAACAAAGTTGACTTTTTGGTCAGAGATTGACTTATTGGGTCAATAATTGGTCATTTGGTCAATAATTGATTATTTTTACCAAAATTGAATTTTCGGTCAAAAGTTAACCCATTCGGTTAATGGGGTTGTCATTGTGTCAGAAATTGACCATTTTAACCAAAGTTGACTTTTTGGTCAAATTTGACCTATTAGGTCAACGGGCTGGTCATTGGGGAAAGGATTGACCATTTTGACCAAAGTTGACTTTTTGGTTAGAGTTTGGCTTACTAACTCAAAATTGATTATTTTGACCAAAATTGACTTTTTTGTCAAAAGTTACCATATTGGGTGATTGGGTAGGTCATTGGGTCAAGGATTGACCATTTCGACCAAAGTTGACTTTTTAGTCCTAAGTTGACCTATTGGGTCAATGGGTTTGTCAATTGGTCAAGGATTGACCATTTTGACCAAAGTTGACTTTTAGTAAAAGATTGACTTATTGGGTCAATAATTGGTCAGTAGATTAAAAATTAATTATTTTGACTAAAATTGAATATTTGGTCAAAAGTTGACTTGTTGGGTCTATGGGGTGGTCATTGTGTTAGAAATTAACCATTTTGACCAAAGTTGGCTTTTTGTCAAAAGTTGACCTATGTTAGTCAATGAGGTGGTCATTATGTCAAAAATAAACAATTTTGACCAAAATTGAAGTTTTGGTCAAAAGTTGACCTAATGGGCCAATCGATTTGTCATTGGGTCAAGGATTTACCATTTTGAAAAATGTTGATTTTTTTGTCAGAGAATGACTTATTGGGTCAATAATTGGTCATTAGGTCTAAAATTGACTATTTTGACCAAAATTGAATTTTTGTTCAAAAGTTGACCCATCGGGTCAACGGGTGGGTCATTGGCTCAAAAATCAACCATTTTGACCAATGTTGACTTTTTGTTCAAAAGAGAACCTATTTGGTCAATGAGGTGGTAATTGGGTCAAGAATTGGTTATTTTGGCCAAAGTTGACTGTTTGGTGAAAAATTGACCTATTGGGTCAATGGGTGGTCATTAGGTCAAAAATTGACTATTTTTAATAAAATTGACTTTTTGGCTAAAAGTTGACCTATTTGGTCAATGGGTTTGTCTTTGAGTCAAGGATTGACCATTTTGTCCAAAATTAACTTTTTGGTTAGAGATTGACTTATCAGGTCAATAATTGGTCATTAATTTAAAAATTAACTATTTTTACCAAAATTTACTTTTTGGTCAAAAGTTGACCTATTAGGTCAATGGGTTGGTCATTGGATCAAGCATTGATCATTTTCACCAATGTTGACTTTTTGGTCAAAAGTTGACCTATTAAGTCAATGGGTTGGTCAATAGGTGAAGGATTGACCATTTTGGCCAAAGTTGACTTTTTGGTCAGAGATTGGTTTACTGGCTTAATAATTGGTCATTAGGTAAAAAATTAACTTTATTGACCAAAATTGACTTTTAGGTCATAAGTTGACCTATTGATCAATGAATTGGTCATTGGGTCAAAATTGACCATTTTGACTAAAGTTGACTTTTTGATAAGAGATTGACTTATAGGGTCGATGGGGTGATCATTAGGTAAAAAATTGACTATTTTGACCAAAATTGACTTTTTGTCCAAAAGTTGACCTATTCGGTCAATGGGTTGGTCATTGGGTCAAGGATCGACCATTTTGGCCAAAGTTGATTTTTTGCTTAAAAGTTGACCAATTGGGTTAATGGGTTGGAGATTGGGTCAAGGATTGACCATTTTGCCCAAAGTTGGTTTTTTGGTCACATATTGACTTATTTGGTCAATAGGTAAAAAATTGAATATTTTGACTAAAATTCACTTTTTGGTCAAAAGTTCACATATTCGGTCAAAGGTTGGTCATTGGATCAAGGATTGATCATTTTGACAAAATTTGACTTTTTGTTAAAATTAAACCTATTGCGTCAATGAGTTGGTCATTGGGTCATAGATTGACCATTTTAACTAAAGTTAACTTTTTTTGTCAAAAGTTGACCTATTGGGTCAATGGTTCTGTCATTGGGTCAAGGATTGACCATTTTGACCAAAGTTGACTTTTTGGTCAAAAGTTGACCTATTAGGTCAATGGGGTGGTTGTTAGGTTAAAAATTGAATATTTTGACCAAAATTTACTTTTTGTCAAAAGTTGACCAATTGGGTCAATGGGTAAGTCATTGTATCAAAGATTAACCATTTTGACCAAAATTGACATTTTGGTCAAAAGTTAACCTATTGGGTCAACGGCTTGGTCATTGAGTCAAGGATTGACCATTTTGACCAAAGTTGACGTTTTGGTCAGAGATTGATTTTTTGGGTCAAAAATTCATCATTAGGTCAAAAATTAACTATTTTTACCAAAATTGACTTTTTCGTTAAAAGTTGAACTATTGGGTCAATGGGTTGGTCATTGGGTCAAAAATTGACCATTTTGACCCAAGTTGACTTTTAGGTCAAAAGTTGACCTATTGGGTCAATGGGGTGGTCATTAGGTCAAAAATTAATAATTTTGACCAAAATTGCTTTTTGGTCCGAAGTTGACCGTTGGGTCAATGAGTTGGTTATTAGGTCAAAAATTGACTATTTTGACCGAAATTGACTTTTTGGTCATAAGTTGACCTATTGGGTCAATATGCTGGTCATTGGGTCACGGATTGATCATTTTGACAAAAGTTGACTTTTTTGTTAAAATTTGACCTTTGGGTCAATGGGTTGGTAATTGGGTCAGAAATCGACCATTTTAACCAAAGTTGACTTTTTGGTCATAAGTTGACTGTTTAGGTCAAGGGGTTGGTCATTGGGTCAAAAATTGACAATTTTAACCAAAGTTGACTTTTTCGTCAAAAGTTGACCTATTGGGTCAATGGGTTTGACTTTTAATAAAGGATTGACCATTTTGATCAAAGTTGTCTTTATTTTCAAAAGTTGACCTATTTTGGTCAATGAGATGGTTATTAGGTCAAAAATTGACAATTTTGACCAAAGTTGACTTTTTGGTCAAAAGTTTACCTATTGGGTCAATGGGTTGGTCATTGGGTCAAGGATTGACCTTTTTGGCCAAAGTTGACTTTTTGGTCAAAAGTTGACCTATTGGGTCAATGGGTTGGTAATTGGATCAAGGATTGACCATTTTAACCAAAATTGGCATTTTGGTCAAAACATACCCTATAGTGTCAATGGGTTGGTCATTGAGTCAAAGATTGAACATTTTGACCAAAGTTGATGTTTTGGTCAAAGATTAACTTATTGTGTCAATAATTGGTTATTAGGTCAAAAATTGACTATTTTTACCAAAATTGACTTTTTAGTTAAAAGTTGACCTATTGGGTTAATGGCTTGGTCATTGGGTCAGAAATTGACCATTTTGACAAAAGTTGACTTTTGGGTCAAAAGTTAACCTATAGGGTTAATGGGGAGGTCGCCAGTTTAAAAATTGACTATTTTGATCAAAATTCACTTTTTAGTTAAAAGTTAACCTATTGGGTCAATGAGTTGGTCATTATGTCAAAAATTGACTATTTTTACCAAAATTGACTTTTTGGTCAAAAGTTGACCTATTGGGTCAACAGGTTGGTCAATTGGTCAAGGATTGATCATTTTGACAAAAGTATACTTTTTGGTAAAATTTTAACCTATTGGGTCAATGTGTTGGTCATTTGGTCAAGGATTGAACATTTTAATCAAAGTTGACTTTTTTTTCAAAAGTGGACCTATTGGGTCAATGAGTTGGTCGTTGGGTCAAGCATTGACCATTTTCACTAAAGTTGACATTTAGGTCAAAAGTTGACCTATTGCGTCAATAATTGGTCATTAGGTCAAAAATTGACTATTTTGACCAAAGTTGTCTTTTTGGTCAAAAGTTCATCTATTTGATCAAAAGTTGACCTATTGGGTCAATGGGTTGGTCGTTGGATCAAGGATTGACCATTATGACCAAAGTTGAATTTTTAGTCAGAGATTGACATGTTGGGTCAATAAATAGTAATTAGGACAAAAATTGATTATTTTGACCAAAATTGAGTTTTTGTTCAAAAGTTGACCTATTGATCAATGAGTTGGTCATTGGGTAAAGAAATGACCATTTTGACCTAAGTTTACTTTTTGGTCAAAAGTTGACCTATTGGGTAAATGTTGGTCATTGGGTCACAAATTGACCATTTTGACCGAAGTTGACTTTTTAGTCAAAATATGACCTATTGGGTCAATAGGTGGTCATTAGGTCAAAAATTGACTGTTTTGACCAAAGTGACTTCTTGGTCAAAAGTTGACCTATTGAGTCAATGTTGGTCATTGGGTCACAAATTGACCATTTTGACCGAAGTTGACTTTTTAGTCAAAAGATGACCTTATGTAGTCAATAGTGATCATTAGGTAAGAATCGACTATTTTGACCAAAGTGACTTGGTCAAATGTCAATTAATTGAGTAAATGGGTTCATCTATTAGGTCAATCGATTGAGCATTTTGACCAAAGGTTACCTTTTGGTCAAAGATTGACTTGTTTGGTTAATAATTAGTTATTAGGTCAAAATTTAACTATCTAGACCAAAATTGAAATAATGGTCAAAAGTTAATCCATTGGGTCAATGGGGTGGTGTTTGTGTCAGAAGTTAACATTTTAACCAGAGTTGAATTTTTGGTCAAAAGTTGGACTATTGGGTTAATGGGGTGGTCATTAAAAAAATTGACTATTATGACAAAAATTGACTTTTTCGTCAAAAGTTGACATATTGGGTCAAGGATTGACAATTTTGACCAAAGTTGATTTTTTGATCAAAAGTTGACCAATTGGGTCAATTGGTTGGTCATTGGGTAAAGGATTGACCATTTTGACCAAAGTTGACTTTTTGGTCAGAGATTGATTTATTTGGTTAATAATTGATCATTAGTAAAGAAATTGACTATTTTGACCAAAATAGACTTTTTGGATAAAGTTGACATATTGGGTTAATAAGTCGAATCATCAGTCAAAGATTGATCATTTCGACAAAAGTTGACTTTTTGGTAAAAATTTGACTTATTGGGTCAATGGGTTGGTCATTGGGTTAGAAATTGATCATTTTAACCAAACTTGAATTTTTTTTCAAAAGTTAACATATTTGGTCAATGAATGATCATTTTGAACAAATTTGTCTTTTTGGTCAAAAGTTGACCTTTGGGTCAATGGGTTTGTTATTGGGTCAGAAATTGACCATTTTAACTAAAGTTGTCTTTTTGGTGAAAAGTTGACCAATTGGGTCAACGGGGTGGTTATTTGGTTAAAAATTGACTATTTTGACCAATATTTACTTTTTGCCAAAAGTCGACTTCACTTGGGTCAATGGGTATGTCATTGTGTCAAGGATTGACCATTTTGACCAAAGTTGAATTTTTGGATACATATTGACTTATTCGGTCAATAATTGCTCATTAGGTAAAAAATTGACTATTTTGACCAAAATTTACTTTTTGGTCAAAACTTGACTTATTGGGTCAAAGATTGGTCTTTGGGTCAAGGATTGATCACTTTGACAAAAGTTGACTTTTTGGTAAAAATTTGACCTATCAGCTCAATGGGTCAGTCATCGGGTTAGAAATTCGACTATTTTAACTAAAGTCGAATTTTTTGTCAAAAGTCGACCTCATTGGGTCCATGATTGACCATTTTGACCAAAGTTGTCTTTTCGGTAAAAAATTGACCTTTGGGTTAATGAGTTTGTTATTGTGTCGGAAATTGACCATTTTAACTAAAGTTGTCTTTTTGGTCAATAGTTGACCTACTGGGTCAATGGGGGTGGTTGTTATGTTAAAAAATTAACTATTTTGACTAAAATTTATTTTTTTTGTCAAAAGTTGACTAATTGGGTCAATGGGTATGTCATTGTGTCAAGGAATGACCATTTTGACCAAAATTGACATTTTAATCAAAAGTTAACCTATTGGGTCAATGGATTCTTCATTGGGTCAAAGATTGACCATTTTGACCAAAGTTGACCTTTTAGGTCAATGGGTTTGTCATTTGGTTAAGGATTGATCATTTTGATCGAAGTTGTCTTTTTGGTCAGAATTTGACCTATTTAGGTCAATGAGGGGGATATTAGGGCAAAATTTCGACAATTTTGACTAAAGTCGACTTTTTATTCAAAAGTCGACCTTTTCGGGTCAATGGGTCGGTCATGTGGGTCAAGGATTCGACCATTTTGACTAAAGCCGACTTTTTTGTCAAAAGTCGATCTATCGGGTGAATGGATCGTCATCGGGTCAAGGATCGACAATATTCGACCAAAGTTACATTTTAGGTCAAAAGTCGATCTATCAGGTCAATAATCGGTCATTAGGCCAAAATTGATTATTTTCGACCAAAATTGTCATTTTAGTCAAAAGTCGATATATTGGTCAATGGCGATTAGTCGTGGATTAACCATTTTAACAAAAGTCGACTTTTTGGTCAAAAGTTTACATATTTGGTCAATGAATTGGTCATTGGGTCAATGATTGACCATTTTGACCAAAGTTGACTTTTTGATCAGAGATTGTCTTATTGGGTCAATAATTGGTCATTAGATAAAAAATTGACTATTTTAAACAAAATTGACTTTTTGGTCAAAAGTTAACTCTATCGGTGAATGGGTCATCATCAGTCAAGGATCGACCATTTTGATCAAAGTCGACTTTTTGGTCAAAAGTCGACCTATTGGGTTAATGGGTCAGTCATTGGGTCAAGGATCGACCATTTTGAACAAAGTCGACTTTTTGGTCGAGATCGACTTATTGGGTCAATAATCGATCATTCGGTCAATAATCGACTATTTTTACCAAAATCAATTTTTCGATCAAAAGTTAACCTGTTCTGGTCAATGGATTGTCATTGTGGTCGAAATCGACCATTTTAACCAAAGTTAACTTTTTGGTCAAATTTGACCTATTAGGTCAATGGGCTGGTCATTGGGGCAAGGATTGACCATTTTGACTAAAGTTGACTTTTAGGTTAGAGTTTGGCTTACTAAGTCAAAATTGATTATTTTGACCAAAATTGACTTTTTTGTCAAAAGTTAACATATTGGGTGATTGGGTAGGTCATTGGGTCAAGGATCGACCATTTCGACCAAAGTCGACTTTTTAGTCCTAAGTCAACTTATCGGGTCAATGGGTTCGTCAATCGAGTCAAGGATCGACCATTTCGACCAAAGTCGACTTTTTAGTAAAAGATCGACTTATTGGGTCAATAATCGAGTCAATAGATCTAAAATTAATTATTTCGACTAAAATTGAATATTTTGGTCAAAAGTCGACTTGTTGGGTCTAATGGGGTAGGTCATCAGTGTTAAAATTAACCATTTTGACCAAAGTCAGCTTTTTGTCAAAAGTCGACCTATTGTTAGTCAATGAGGTCGGTCATTATGTCAAGAATCAACAATTTCGACCAAAGTCAATTTTTGGTCAAAAGTCAATCTAATGGGCCAATCGGTTCGTCATCGGGTCAAGGATCTACCATTTTGAACAATGTCGATTTTTTTGTCGAGAATCGATTTATCGGGTCAATAATTGGTCATTAGGTCAAAATCGACTATTTTCGACCAAAATTGAATTTTTGTTCAAAAGTCAATCTATCGGGTCAATGGGTGGTCATCGGCTCAAGAATCAACCATTTCGACCAATGTCGACTTTTTGTTCAAAATCGAACCTATTTGGTCAATGAGGCGGTAATTGGGTCAAGAATTGACTATTTTGACCAAAGTCGATCGTTTGGTCAAAAGTTGACCTATTGGGTCAATGGGTGGTCATTAGGTAAAAAATTGACTATTTTTAACAAAATTGACTTTTTGGCAAAAGTTGACCTATTGGGTCAATGGATTGTGTCATTGGGTCAAGGATCGACCATTTTGACCAAAATTAACTTTTGGTTGGAGATCGACTTATCAGGTCAATAATCGGTCATTAATTTAAAAATTGACTATTTTAACCAAAATTTACTTTTGGTCAAAAGTCGACCTATTAGGTCAATGGGTCGGTCATTGGATCAAGGATCGACCATTTTCGACCAATGTCGATTTTTCGGTCAAAAGTCGACCTATTAAGTCAATGGGTTGGTCATTAGGTCAAGGATCGACCATTTCGACCAAAGTCGACTTTTGGGTCGAGATCGACTTATCAAGTCAATAATCGGTCATTAGGTCAAAAATCGACTATTATCGACCAAAATCGACATTTTTAGTCGATAAGTCAACCTATCGGGTCAATGAGTCGGTCATCGGGTCAAAATCGACCATTTCGACAAAAGTCGACTTTTTGATCAAGAGATCGACTTATTATGGTCGATGAGTTGATCATCAGGTAAAAAATCGACTATTTCGACCAAAATCGACTTTTTGTCCAAAAGCCGACCTATTGGGTTAATGGGTCAGTCATCGGGTCAAAGATCGACCATTTCGACCAAAGTCGACTTTTTGGTCAAAAGTCGATCTATCGAGTCAATGAGTCGAGATCATTGGCCAAAGATCGACCATTTCGACCCAAAGTCGACTTTTTCGGTCACATATCGAATCTATTCGGTCAATAGGTCAAAAATCGACTATTTTGACTAAAGTTCACTTTTTGGTCAAAAGTTCACATATTGGGTCAATGATCGGTCATCGGATCAAAGATTGATCATTTTGACCAAAATTGAATTTTTGTTCAAAAGTTAAACCTATTGCGTCAATGAGTCGGGTCATCTGGTCATAGATCGATCATTTTGACTAAAGTTAACTTTTTATCAAAAGTTGACTTATTGGGTCAATGGTGTCATCATTGGGTCAAGAGATCGACCATTTTGACCAAAGTCGACTTTTTGGTCAAAAGTCGACTCTATTAGGTCACACGGGTGGTCATTAGGTCAAAAATCGACTATTTCGACCAAAATTTACTTTTTGGTCAAAAGTCGACTAATTGGGTCAACTGGTAATGTCATCAGTATCATAAGATTGATCCATTTTGACCAAAATCGACATTTTGGTCAAAAGTTAACTTATCGGGTCAATGGCTTTATCATCGAGTCAAGGATCGACCATTTCGACCAAAGTTGATCTTTTGGTCGAGATTCGATTTATTGGGTCAATAATTCGTCATTAGGTCAAAAATCGACTATTTTTACCAAAATCGATTTTTTCGTCAAAAGTCGAACCTATTTGGTCAATGGTCGGTCATCGGGTCAAGAATCGATCATTTTGACCAAAGTCGACTTTTAGGTCAAAAGTCGACCTATCGAGTCAATGGGTTGGTCATTAGGTCAAAAATTGACAATTTTGACCAAAGTTGACTTTTTGGTCCGAAGATTCGACCTGTCGGGTCAATAAGTTGGTCATTATGTCAAAAATTGACTATTTTGACCGAAATTGAATTTTTGGTCATAAGTTGACCTATTGGGTCAATATGCTGGTCATTGGGTCACAGATTGATCATTTTGACAAAAGTCGATTTTTTGTTAAAAGTTGACCTTTCGGTCAATGGGTCGGTAATTGTGTCAAGAATCGACCATTTTAACCAAAGTTGATTTTTCGTCAAAAGTTGACTCTATTAGGTCAATGGTGTCGGTCATTGGGTCAAAAATCGACAATTTTGACCAAAGTCGATTTTTCGGTCAAAAGTCGACCTATTGGGTCAATGCGTTTGATTATTAGGTCAAAGGATCGACTCATTTTGATCAAAGTTGACTTTATTTGTCAAAAGTCGACTTATTTTGGTCAATGAGTGGTTATTAGGTCAAAAATCGACTATTTTGACCAAAGTCGATTTTTGGTCAAAAGTCGACCTATTGGGTCAATGGCTCGTCATCGAGTCAAGGATCGACCATTTTGACCAAAGTCGATCTTTTGGTTAAAAGTCAACTTATCGGGTCAATGGGTCGGTCATTGGTCAAGAATCGACTATTTTAACCAAAATCGACATTTTTGGTCAAAATCATACCCTATTGTGTCAAATGGGTCGGTCATTCGAGTCAAAAGATCAACATTTTCGATCAAAGTCGATGTTTTGGTCAAGAGTCGACTTATTGTGTCAATAATCGAGTTATTAGGTCAAAAATCGACTATTTTAACCAAAATCGACTTTTTAGTTAAAAGTCGACCTATTGGGTTAATGGCTTGGTCATCAGTCAAAATCGACCATTTTGACAAAAGTCGACTTTTGGTCAAAAGTTAACTCTATTGGTTAATGGGAGGTCGCCAGGCTTGAAAATTGATCATTTTGATCAAAATTCACTTTTTAGTCAAAAGTTAACCTATCGGTCAATGAGTTGGTCATTATGTCAAAAATTGATTATTTTTGACCAAAATTGACTTTTGGTCAAAAGTCGATCTATTCGGTCAACGAGTCGGTCAATCGGTCAAGGATTGATCATTTTGACAAAAGTATACTTTTTGGTCAAAATTTTAACCTATCGGGTCAATGGGTTAGTCATTTGGTCAAGGATCGACCATTTTAATCAAAGTTGACTTTTTGTCAAAAGTGGACCTATTGGGTCAATGAGTTCGATCGTTAGGTCAAGCATCGACCATTTTCACTAAAGTCGACATTTAGGTCAAAAGTCGATCTATTGCGTCAATAATCGTCATTAGGTCAAAAATCGACTATTTTGACCAAAGTTGTCTTTTTGGTCAAAAGTTGATCTATTTGATCAAAAGTCAATTTATCGGGTCAATGGGTCGGTCGCTGATCAAGGATCGACCATTATGACCAAAGTCGAATTTTTAGTCGAGATCGACTTATTGGGTCAATAATTAGTAATTAGGACAAAAATTGATTATTTTGACCAAAATTGAGTTTTTGTTCAAAAGTTGACCTATTGGATCAATGAGTCATGGTCATCGAGTAAAGAAATCGACCATTTTCGACCAAAGTTTACTTTTTGGTCAAAAGTCGACCTATCGGGTCAATATCGAGTCATTGGGTCACAAATCGACCATTTTGACCGAAGTCGATCTTTTAGTCAAAAGATGACCTATTGGTCAATAAGTGGTCATTAGGTCAAAAATCGATCATTTTGACCAAAGATGACTTCTCGTCAAAAGTCGACTCTATCGAGTCCATGTCTGGTCATCGGTCACAAATCGACCATTTTGACCGAAGTTGACTTTTTAGTCAAAAGATGACCTATTGGGTCAATAGGTGGTCATTAGGTCAAAAATTGACTATTTTGACCAAAGTGACTTCTTGGTCAAAAGTTGACCAATTGAGTAAATAGGTTTGTCATTGGGTCAACTATTGAGCATTTTGGCCAAAGGTGACCTTTTGGTCAAAGATTGACTTGTTTGGTCAATAATTGGTTATTAGGTCAAAATTTAACTATCTAGACCAAAATTGAATTAATGGTCAAAAGTTAATCCATTGGGTCAATGGGGTGGTGTTTATATCAGAAGTTAACATTTTAACCAGAGTTGAATTTTTGGTCAAAAGTTGACCTATTGGGTCAATGGGGTGGTCATTAAAAAATTTGACTATTATGACGAAAATTGACTTTTTCATCAAATAGTCGACAATATTACAGCGGTCAAGGATCGACAATTTTGACCAAAGTCGATTTTTGATCAAAAGTCAACTTAATCGGCGTCAATTGGTCAGTCATCAAGTAAAGGATCGACTATTTTGACTAAAGTCGATTTTTTGGTCGAGATCGATTTATTTGGTTAATAATTGATCATTAGTAAAGAAATTGACTTTTTTGACCAAAATCGAATTTTCGATAAAGTCGATATATCGAGTTAATAGGTCAGTCATCGGTATAAGATCGATCATTTGACAAAAGTTGATCTTTCGTAAAATTTCGACCTAATTGGTCAATGCGTCATCGGTCATATAAATCGATCATTTTAACCAAACTTCAATTTTTTGTTCAAAAGTTAACATATTTTGTCAATGAATGATCATTTTGAACAAATTTGTCTTTTGGTCAAAAGTCAACTCTCGGGTCAACGGGTTTCATATTGGTCGAAATCGACCATTTTAACTAAAGTTTTTTGGTGAAAAGTCAATTCAATCGGTCAATCACGGTGGTTATTTCGTTAAAAATCGACTATTTTCGACCAATATTTACATTTTTTGCCAAAAGTCGATCTACATTGGTCAATGGGTATGTTATCGTGTCAGGGATCGACCATTTCGACCAAAGTCAATTTTTGGTTGCTAGATCGATTTATTCAGTCAATAATTGCTCATTAGTAAGAATCGACTATTTTGACCAAAATTTACTTTTTGGTCAAAACTTGACCTATTGGGTTAAAGATTGGTCTTTGGGTTAAGGATTGATCACTATGACAAAAGTTGACTTTTTGGTAAAAATTTGACCTATTGGGTCAATGGGTTGGTCATTGGGTTAGAAATTGGCTATTTTAACTAAAGTCGATTTTTCGACCAAAAGTCAATTTATCGGGTCCATGATCGACCATTTTGATCAAAGTCGTCTTTTCTGGTCAAAAGTTGATCTTCGGGTTAATGAGTTCGTTATTAAGTCGGAAATCTAATTCATTTTAACCAAAGTTGTCTTTTTGGTCAATAATTCGACTCATCGGGTCAATTGGGTGGTCGTTATGTTAAAAAATTAACTATTTTGATTAAAAATTTATTTTTTTGTCAAAAGTCAATTAATCGGGTCAACGGGTATGTCATTATGTCAAGGAATGACCATTTCGACTAAAATCGACATTTTAATCAAAAGTTAACCCATTGGGTCAATGGATTCTTCATTGGGTCAAGGATCGGACCATTTCGACCAAAGTCGACGTTTTGGTCAGAGATCGACTTTATTGAGTCAATAATCGGTCATTAGTCAAAATCGACTATTTTGACTAAGATTGACTTTTTGTTAAAAGTCGATTATATTGGGCCATGGGTCGATCATCGGTCATAGAATCGACCATTTTAACCAAAGTTAACTTTTGGTCTAAAGTCGACTTACTAGTCAAGTATCGACCATTTCGACCAATGATGTTTTTTTGGTCAAAAGTCGACCTTTTGTGTCAATGGTGTCGTTGATCAGTCGAAATCGACCATTTTAACTAAAATCGACTTTTTTGTCAAAAGTCAACCTACTAGTCAATCGGTGGTGATTAAGTCAAAAATTGACTATTTCGACCAAAATATTCTTTTGTCAAAAAGTCGACCAATCGGTATCAGCGAGTCATCGTCGTCAAGGAGTGACCATTTTCACTTCAAAATCGACATTTTCGTCAAAAGTTAACCATAGGGTCAATTGATCATTATCCGAGTCAAGGATCGACTCATTTTGATCAAAGTTTACGTTTTGGTCGAGATCGATTTATTGGGTCAAAATCGACATATTTACCAAAATCGATCATTTTTACCAAAATCGAGTTTTTCATTAAAAGTCGAACTATCGGGTCAATGGGTCGGTCATTGGTCGAAATCGATCATTTCGACCAAAGTCGATTTTTAGGTCAAAACTCGACCTATCAATCACGTGGTGGTCATTAGGTCGAAAATTATCAATTTTCGACCAAAATCGACTTTTTGGTCAAAAAGTCAATTCGTCGGGTCAATGATGCCAGCTCGTCATGTCAAAAATTAACTATTTTGACCGAAATTGGACTTCTTTGGTGATAAGTCAGAACTCCATGGGTCAATATGCTGGCCTGGGTCACGGATCGATCATACTCGACAAAATCGACTTTTCGCAGTACTCGACCTTATTCAGTCAATCGGGGTTCGTCACACATTCAAACCCAAGTTGACTTTTCGTTGCTGTACTCGACCTATTGGGTCACTGGGCTCTGATTTTTGGTAGAGTTGATCGGTCCATTTTGATCAAAGTTATTTTTATCGGCCAAAAGTCGACCTATTTCGGTCAATGAGACGGCTATTAGGTCAATAAACGACTACCTCGATCAAAGTCGATTCCCTGTCAAAAGCCGACCTCATTATGATCATGGGCCGTTTTGCAGGCCCAGATCGACTTTTGGCCAAAGTCGACTTCTTCGGGTCAAAAGTCGTAATCTATCAGCTAATGGGTCAGTCACCGTGGTCAAGGATTGACCATTTCGACCAAAATCGACTTTTGGTCAAAACATATCTTATTGTGTCAATGGGTCAGTCATCGAGTCAAGGATTGAACATTTTGACCAAAGTTGATGTTTTGGTCGAGATCGATCTATTGGGTCAATAATTGGTAATATCGTGTCAAAATCGACTATTTCACCAAAATCGACTTTTTAGTTAAAAGTGTAATCTATCGGGTCAACGGGTCGGGTCATCGTCGAGAAATCGACCATTTGATACAAGTTGATCTTTGGGTCAAAAGCTAACCATATGGGTCAATGGGTGGTCGCCGGTCATAAGGATCGACCATTTTGACTAAAATTCACTTTTTGGTCAAAAGTTAACCTATCGCGGTCAATGAGTTGGTCATTATGTCAAAAATCGACTTATTTCGACCAAAATTAACTTTTTGGTCAAAAGTCGACCTATTGGGTCAACAGAGTTGATCATCGTGGGTCAAAGATTGGATCATTTCGACAAAAGTAGACATTCTTGGGCAAAATTATAACCTATCGGGTCAATGGGTCACGTCATTTGGCCGAGGATTTAACATTTCGATCAAAGTTAACTTTTTTTCAAAAGTCGACTTATCGGGTCAATTGGGGTATTCTCATACCGGGCCAAGCAATGCATCATTTTCAACCAAAGTCGATCATTTGTAAGTCAAAAGTCGACCTATCGGGTCAATAATCGTCATCAGTCAAATGTAATCGACTATTTTCGACCAAAATTCGCTTTTGGTCAAAAGTCGATCTATTGGGCCGAATGGGATTTGTCTATTGGGTCAATGATTCACCATTTTGACAAAAGTCGATTTCTTGATCAAAAGTCGATCCTATTAGGTCACGGGGCTCGGCTCGTCGGGTCGAAGGAATGACCATTTTCGACCAAAGTCACTTTTTAGCCGTAGATTAACTTAGCGGGTCAACACTCAGGCAATTAGGACGAAAATATGATTGTCGAATTCAAAAATCGAAGTTTTTGTTCAAAAGTTGTCATATTGGATCAATGAGTCGGTCAGTCGGGTAAAGAGCTGACCATTTTCGACCAAAGTTTACTGGGGTCAAAAGTCGACCCCGGCCGGGTCAATGTGTTGGTCATTGGGTCACAAATTGACCATTTTGACCGAAGTTGAATTTTTAGTCAAAAGATGACCTATTGGGTCAATAGGTGGTCATTAGGTCAAAAATTCGACTCATTTCACCAGAAGTCGACTTCATGTCGAAAGTCGACCTATCGAGTAACTGCATTTATACGGGTCAAGGATCGAGCATTTCTGAACCAAAGGAGACTTTTTGGTCGAGAGATTGGACTTGTTTGGTCAATAATTAGCTTATTAGGTAAAAATTCGACTATTTAGACCAAAATTGAATTATTGGTCAAAAGTTGATCCATCAATCGATGGGGTGGTGTTTGTGTCGAAATGAACATTTTAACTCGAGTTGACTTTTGTCAAAAGTTGATCTATTAGTCAATGGGGTGGTCATTAAAAAATTGACTATTATGATGAAAATCGACTTTTGGTCAAAAAAGTCGACATTTTGGTTCAACGGGTTTGGCCGTGGGTCAAGGATCGACAAATCCGAACTCACAAAGTCGATTTTCGGTTAGCGATCGACTTATTCGGCTAGCACACCGATCATTAGCTAAGAAATCGACTCATTTTGATCAAAATGTAGATTTCTTTGGATAAAAGTCGACGCTATTGGGTTAATAGGGTCGGCCATTCGGGTAAAGGATCGATCATTTTCTGGACGAAAAGTCGATTCTTTGGTAAAAAAATTCGACCTATTGGGCCGATGGGTTGGTCATGTGTTAGAAATCGACCATTTTAACCAAACTTGACTTTTTGGTCAAAAGTTAACATATTGGGTTAATGAATGACCATTTTAACTAAAGTCGTCTTTTTGGTCAAAAGTCGACCTATTGGGTCAATGGGGTGGTTATTAGGTAAAAATTTGACTATTATTAACAAAATTTACCTTTTTGTCAAAAGTTTACCAGTTGGGTCAATGGGTATGTCATTATGTCAAGGATTGACCATTTTGACCAAAGTTGACTTTTTGGTCACAGATTGACTTATTCGGTCAATAATTGCTCATTAGGTAAAAAATTGACTATTTTGACCAAAATTTACTTTTTGGTCAAAACTTGACCAATTCGGTCAAAGGTTGGTCATTGGGTCAAGGATTGATCACTATGACAAAAGCTGACTTTTTGGTAAAACTCGACTCGTCAGTGTCGACGGGTTGGTCATTGGGTTAGAAATTGACCATTTTAACTAAAGTTGACTTTTTCGACAAAAGTTAACCTATTGGGTCAATGATTGACCATTTTGACCAAAGTTATGTTTTTGGTCAAAAATTGATCTTTTGGATTAATGGGTTTGTTATTGTGTTAGAAATTGACCATTTTAACTAAAGTTGTCTTTTTGGTCAATAGTTGACCTATTGGGTCAATGGGGTGGTTGTTATGTTAAAAAATTGACTATTTTGACTAAAATTTATTTTTTTGTCAAAAGTTGACTAATTGGGTCAATGGGTATGTCATTGTGTCAAGGAATGACCATTTTGACAAAAATTGACATTTTGGTCAAAAGTTAACCTATTGGGTCAATGGATTGGTCATTGGGTCAAGGATTGACCATTTTGACCAAAGTTGACGTTTGGTCAGAGATTAACTTATTGAGTTAATAATTGGTCATTAGGTCAAAAATTGACTATTTTGACTAAAATTTACAAAAGTTGACTTATTGGGTCCATGGGTTGGTCATTGGGTCATAAATTGACCATTTTAACAAAAGTTAACTCTTTGGTCTAAAGTTGACCTATTGGGTCAATGGTTTTGTCTTTGGGTCAAGGATTAACCATTTTGACCAAAGTTGTCTTTTTGGTCAAAAGTAGACCTTTTGGGTCAATGGTTGGTTATTGGGTCAGAAATTAACCATTTCAACTAAAGTTGACTTTTTCGTCAAAAGTTGACCTATTAGGTCAATGGGGTGGTTGTTAGGTTAAAAATTTACTATTTTAACCAAAATTTTCCTTTTTGCCGAAAAGTTGACCAATTAGATCGATGGGTAAGTCATTGTCTCGAAGGATTGACCATTATGACCAAAATCGACATTTTGGTCGAAAGTTAACTCTATCGGGTCAACGGGTTAGTCATTGAGTCAAGGATCGACCATTTTGACCAAAGTCGATGTTTTTGCAGAGATTGATTTATTGGGTCAAAATTCGTCATTAGATCAAAAATTGATTATTTTTGCCAAAATTGACTTTTTAGTTAAAAGTTGAACTAGTTGGGTCGATGGGTCAGTCATTGGGTCGAAATTGACCATTTTGACCAAAGTTGACTTTTAGGTCAAAAGTTGACCTATTGGGTCAATGGGATGGTCATTAGGTCAAAAATTAACAATTTTGACCAAAATTGACTTTTTGGTCAAAAGATGACCTGTTTGATCAATGAGTTGGTCATTATGCCAAAAATTGACTATTTTGACCGAAATTGACTTTTTGGTCACAAATTGATCTATTGGGTCAATATGCTGGTCATCGGGTCACAGATTGATCATTTTGAATAAAGTTGACTTTTTGGTAAAAATTTGACCTATTGGGTCAATGGGTTAGTAATTGGGTCAAAAAGTGACCATTTTAACCCAAGTTGACTTTTTCGTCAAAAGTTGACCTATTGGGTCAATGGGTTTGACTTTTGGTAAAGGATTGACTATTTTGATCAAAGATGTCTTTATTGTCAAAAGTTAACCTATTTTGGTCAATGTGATGGTTATTAGGTCAAAAATTGACAATTTTGACCAAAGTTGACTTTTTGGTCAAAAGTTGATCTATTGGGTCAATTGGGAGGTCATTATGTCAAAAATTGACAATTTTGACCAAAATTGACTTTTTGGTCAAAAGTTAACCTATTGTGTCAATGGGTTGATCATTTTGTCAAGGATTGAGTATTTTAACTAAAGTTTACTTTGTAGTCAAAAGTTGACCTATTGGGTCAATGGGTTGGTCATTGGGTCAATGATTAACCATTTTGATCAAAGTTGACTTTTTGGTCAGAGATTGACTTATTAGGTCAATAATTAGTCATTAGGCCAAAAATTGACTATTTTTTTTCAAAAGTTGACCTATTGGTTCTATGAGTTAGTCATTGGGTCAAGGATTGACCATTTTGACAAAAGTTGACTTTTTGGTCAAAAGTTGGCTAATTGGGTTAATGCGTTGGTCATTTGGTCAGAAAATGACCATTTTAACCAAACATGACTTTTTGTTCAAAAGTTGACCAATTGGGTTAATGGGGTGGTCATTAGGTCAAAAATTGATAATATTGTTCAAAATTAACTTTTTTGTCAAAAGTTGAGCTATTGGGTAAAGGATTGACCATTTTGACCAAAGTTGATTTTTTGGTCAAAAGTTGACCTATTTGGTCAATGGGTTGGTCATTGAGTAAAAGATTGACAATTTTGACCAAAGTTGACTTTTTGGTCAAAGATTGACTTATTGGGTTAATAATTGGAGATTCGGTCAAAAATTGACAATTTTAACCAAAGTTGACCCATTGGGTCAATTGGGTGGTCATTATATTAGAAATTGACATTTTGACCAAAGTTGACTTTTTCTCAAAAGGTTTTCTATTGGGTCAATGGGTTATTCATTGTGTCAAAAATTGACCATTTTGACCAAACTTAACTTTTTTTTGTCAAAAGTTGACCTATTGTGTCAATCGGGTGGTCATTAGGTAAAAATTTAACTATTTTGACCAAAATTGACATTTTGGTCAATAGTTGACCTATTGGGTCAATAGGTTGTTCATTGGGTCAAGAATTGACCATTTTGACCAAAGTTGACTATTTGGTTAAAAGTTGACCTATTGGGTCAATGAGTTGGTTATTAGGTTAAGGATTGACCATTTTTACCAAAGTTGATTTTTTGGTCATTGGTCAGAAATAAACCATTTTGAGCAGAGTTGACTTTTTGGTCAAAAGTTCATCTGTTTGGTTAATGGGATGGTCATTAGGTCAAAAATTGACTATTTTGACCAAAAATTAACTTTTTGGTCAAAAGTTGACCTATCTAGTCAATCAATTGGTCATTGGGTCAAGGATTGACCATTTTAACCAAAATTGTCTTTTTGGTCAAAAGTTGACATATTGGGTCAACGGGTTTGTTATTGAGTCAGAAACTGACCACTTTAACAAAAGCTGACTTTTTTGTCAAAAGTTGAAGTATTGGGTCATTGGGGTGGTTGTTAGGTTAAAAATTGAATAATTTGACCAAAATTTACTTTTTTGTCAAAGTTTGACGAATTGGATCAACGAGTATCTCATTGTGTCAAGGATTGATCATTTTAGCCAAAATTGACATTTTGGTTAAAAGTTGACCCATTGGGTCAATGGATAGTCATTAGGTCAAGAATTGATTATTTTGACCAAAATTGACTTTTTCGTCAAAAGTTCACCTATTGGGTTAATGGGTTGGTCATTGGGTCAAGGTTTGACCATTTTGACCAAAGTTGACTTTTTGGTCAAAAGTTAACCTATTAGATTGATAGTTTGGTCATTGGGTTAAGGATTGACTATTTTGACAAAAGTTGACTTTTTGGTCAGAAATTGACTTATTTGGTCAATAATTGGTCATTTGGTCAAAAATTAACTAATTTGACCGAAATTTAATTATACGTAAGAAGTTGACCAATTGGGTCAACGGGGTGGTCATTGGGTCAGAAATCGACATTTCTAACAAAAGTTAACTTTTTGGTCAAAAGTTGACATATTTGGTCAATGAGTTGGTAATTGGGTCAATAATTGAACATTTTTACCAAAGAAGACTTTTTGGTCAAAAGTTCACCTATTAGGTCAATGGGTTGGTCATTGGGTTTAAAATTGACCATTTTGACCAGTTGACTTTTTTGTTAAAAGTTGACCTATTGAGTTAATGGGTTGGTCATTGGGTCAAAAATTGATGATTTTGTCCAAAGTTGACTTTTGGTCAAAATTTGACATATTGGATCAGTGGGTTGGTCATTGGGTCAAGGATTAACCATTTTGACCAAAGTTAACTTTTTGGTCAGAGATTGACTTCTTTGGATCTATAATTGGTCATTAGGTCAAAAATTGATTATTTTGGCCAAAGTTGACTTTTTGGTCAAATGTTAACCTATTAGGTCAATGAGTTGTTAATTGGGTGAAGATTATTCCGTTTTGACCAAAGTTGACATTTTAGTCAAAATTCGACCTATTGGGTCAATGGGTTAGTCATTTAGTCAAGGATTTACCATTCTGACTAAAGTTAGCTTTTTGATAAAAATTTAACTTATTAGGTCATTGGGTTGGTTATTGGGTCAAGGATTGACCATTTTAAACAAAGTTGACTTTTTGGTCAGAGATTGACTTATTGGGTTTATAATTGGTCATTAAGTCAAAAATTGACTATTTTGGCCAAATTGAATTTTAGATCCAAAGTTGGCCCATTGAGTTAACGGGGTGGTCATTGGGTCAGAAATTGACCATTTTGACCAAAGATAACTTTTTGATCAAAAGTTGACCTCTTAGGTCAATGAGTTGTTAATTGGGTGAAGAATTGACCATTTTAACCAAAGATGACATTTTGGTCAAAAGTTGACCTATTGGGTCAATGAGTTAGTCATTTGGTCAAGGATTGACCATTCTGACCAAAGTTGACTTTTGGATAAAAAGTTAACTTATGGGGTCAATAGGTGGGTTATTGGGTCAAGGATTGACCATTCTGAAGAAAGTTGAACATTTGGTCAGAGATTGACTTATTGGGTCAATAATTGGTCATTAGGTCAAAAATTGACTATTTTAACCAAAATAGATTTTTTGGTCAAAAGTTGACCTATTGGGTCAATGGGTTGGTCATTGGGTCAGAAATTGGCAATTTTGACCAAAGTTAACTTTTGGTCAAAAGTTGACCTATTGGGTCAATTGGGTGGTCATTATGTCAAAAATTTACAATTTTGACCAAAATTGACTTTTTGGTGAAAAGTTGACCTTTTGGGTCAATGAGTTGGTCATTATGTCAAAAATTGACTATTTTGACTAAAATTGACTTTTTGGTCCAAAGTTGACCAACTGGGTCATTAGGTCAAAGATTAACCATTTCGAACATAGTTGACTTTTTAGTCAAAAGTTGACCTATTGGGTCAATGTGTTGGTCATTGGGTCAAGGTTTGACCATTTAGACAAAAGTTGACTTTTTGGTCAGAGATTGGCTTATTGGGTCAATAATTGGTCATTGTGTCAAGGATTGACTATTTTGACTAAACTTTATTTTTTAGTCGAAAGTTGACTTATTAGGTCAATGATTGACCACTTTGATCAAAGTTCACTTTTTGGTCAGAGATTGACTTATTTGGTCAATAATTGGTCATTATGCCAAAAACTGACTATTTTAGTCAAAAGTTGACCTATTGGGTCTATGGGTTGGTCATTGGGTCAAGGATTGACCATTTTGACCAAAGTTGACATTTTGGTCAAAAGTTAGCTTATTGGGTTAATGGGTTGGTCATTGGGTAGGAAATTGACCATTTTAATCAGACATGACTTTTTAGTCAATAGTTGACCAATTGGGTTAATGGGGTGGTCATTAGGTCAAAAATTGACAATTTTGACCAAAATTAACTTTTTGTCAAAAGTTGATCTATTGGGTCAAGGATTGACCATTTTGACCAAAGTTAATTTTTTGGTCAAAAGTTGACCTATTGGGTCAATTAGTTAGTCATTGAGTAAAAGATTGACAATTTTGACCAAAGTTGACTTTTTGGTCAAGATAGACTTATTGGGTCAATAATTGGTCATTCAGTCAAAAATTGATAATTTTGACCAAGGTTGACCCATTGGGTCAATTGGGTGGTCATTGTCTCAGAAATTGACATTTTGACCAAAGTTGTTCCCACTATTGGCTGATCATTGGGTCGAAAATTTGTAATTTTCACCAAACTTGACTTTTTTGTCAAAAGTTAACCTATTGGGTCATTGGGGTGGTCATTAGGTAAAAATTGACTATTTTGACCAAAATTGACTTTTTAGTCAAAAGTTGACCTATTGGGTCAATAGGTTGTTCATTGGGTTAAGGATTGACCATTTTAACCAAAGTTGACTTTTTGGTTAAAAGTTGACCTATTAGGTCAATGAGTTGGTTATTGGGTCAAGGATTGACCATTTTGACCAAAGTTGACTTTTTGGTCTTTTGTCATAAATTAATCATTTTGACAAAAGTAGACTTTTTGGTCAAAATTTCATCTATTTGGTCAATAGGATGGTCATTAGGTCAAAAATTTATTATTTTAGCCAAAATTGACTTTTTGGTCAAAAGTTGACCTATCTAGTCAATCGGTTGGTCATTGGGCCAAGGATTGACCATTTTGACCAAAATTGTCTTTTTAGTCAAATGTTGACCGATTGGGTCAATGGGTTTGTTATTGGGTCAGAAATAGACCATATTAACGAAAGTTGACTTTTTTGTCAAAAGTTGAACTATTTGGTCAATCGGGTGTTTGTTAGGTTAAAAATTAACAAATTTGACAAAAATTTAATTTTTTGTCAAATGTTGACCAATTGGGTCAATGCGTATGTCATTGTGTCAAGGATTGACCATTTTGACCAAATTGACATTTTGGTCAAAAGTTAATCCTTTGGCTAAATGGGTGGACATTAGGTCAAAAATTGACTATTTTGATGAAAATTGACTTTTTCGTCAAAAGTTGACCTATTGGGTTAATGGGTTGGTCATTGGGTCAAGGTTTGACCATTTTGACCAAAGTTGACTTTTTGGTCAAAAGTTAACTTATTGGGTCAATGGAACTGGTCATTGGTTCAAGGATTGACCATTTTGACCAAAGTTGACTTTTTGGTCATAGATTGTCTTATTGGGTCAATAATATGTCATTAGGTCAAAATTAACCATTTTGACAAAAATTGCATTATTAGTCAAAAGTTGACCCATTGGGTCAATGGGGTGGTCATTGGGTCAGAAATCGACCATTTTGACCAAAGTTAACATTTTGGTCAAAAGTTCACATATTTGGCCAATGAGTTGGTAATGGGGTCAAACTTAAAAATTTTGACCAAAGGAGACTTTTTGGTCAAAAAATGACCTATTGGGTCAAAGGGTTGGTCATTGGGTCAAAAATTGACCATTTTGACTAGTTGACTTTTTGGTCAAAAGTTGACCTATTGGGTCAATGTGTGGGAATTAGGTAAAATATTGACTATTTGGACCAAAATTGACTTTTTGGTCAAAATTTGACCTGTTGGGTCAATGGGTTTGTCATTGGGTCAAGGATTGACCATTTTTACCGAAATTGACTTTTTGGTCAGAGATTGATTTATTGGGTCAATAATTGGTCATTAGGACAAAAATTGATTATTTTGACCAAAATTGAATTTTTGGTTAAAAGTTGACGTATTGGGTCAACGGGGTGGTCATTGGGTCAGAAATTTATCATTTTGACCAAAGTTGACTTTTTGGTCAAAAGTTGGCCGATTTGGTCAATGAGTTGGTAATTGGGTCAAGAATTGACCATTTTAACCAAAGATGACTTTTTGGTCAAAAGTTGACCTATTTGGTCATTGGGTTGGTTACTGGGTTAAAAATTGAAGATTTTGACCCTAGTTAACTTTTTGGTCAAAACTTGACCTATTGGGTCATTGGGTTTAGGATTGACCATTTTGACCAAAGTTGACTTTTTTGGTCAGTGATTGACTAATTGGGTCTATAATTGGTCATTAGGTCAAAAATTGACTATTTTAGCCAAATTGAATTTTTGGTCAAAAATTGACCCATTAGGTCAACGGGGTGGTCATAGGGTCAAAAATTTATCATTTTTACCAAAGTTGACTTTTTAGTCAAAAGTTGACCTATTAGGTCAGTGAGTTGTTAATTGGGTGAAGAATATACCATTTTGAGCAAAGATGACATTTTGATCAAAAGTTGACCTATTGGGTCAATGGGTTAGTCATTTGGTCATGGATTGACAATTCTGACCAAAGTTGGCTTTTTGATAAAAAGTTAATATATTGGGTCAATGGTTCGTTATTGGGTCAAAGATTAACCATTTTGAACAAAGTTGACTTTTTGGTCAGAGATTGACTTATTGGGTCTATAATTGGTCATTAAGTCCAAAATTGACTATTTTGGACAAATTAAATTTTTGGTCCAAAGTTGACCCATTGGGTTAACGGGGTGGTCATTGGGTCAGAAATTGACCATTTTGACCAAAGTTGACTTTTTGGTCAAAAATTGACCTATTAGGTCAAAGAGTTGTTAATTGGGTGAAGAATTGACCATTTTGACCAAAGATGACATTTTGGTCAAAAGTTGACCCATGACCTATTGGCTCGATGGGTCAAAGAGTCATTTAGTCAAGGATTTACCATTTTGACCAAAGTTGACTTTTTGATAAAAACTTAGCTTATTGGGTCAATGGGTTGTTTATTTGGTCAAGGATTGACCAATTTGAACATAGTTGACCTATTGGTTAGAGATTGACTTATTGAGTCAAAATTAGTTAATAGGTCAAAAATTGACTATTTTGACCAAAATTAAGTTTTTGGTCAAAAGTTGACCTATTGTCTCAATGACTTGGTCATTATGTCAAAATTGACTATTTTGACCAAAATTGACATTTTGGTCGAAGTTGGACTAATTAGGTCATTAGATTAGAATTGACCATTTCACTATAGTTGACTTTTAGTCAAAAGTTGACCTATTATGTCAATGTGTTGGTCAATGGGTCTTGGATTGACCATTTCGACCGAAGTTAACTATTTTGTCAGAGATTGGCTTACTGGGTCAATAATTGGTCATTAGGTTAAAAATTAACTATTTTGACCAAAATTGAATTCTTTGTCAAAAATTGACCCATTGGGCCAATGGAGTGGTCATTGGGTCAGAAATTGACCATTTTGACCAAAGTTGACTTTTTGGTCAAAAATTGACATATTGGGTCAACAGGTTGGTCATTTGGTCAAAAATAGACTATATTGACCAAAATTGACTTTTTGGTCAAAAGTTGACCTATTGTGTCAATGGGTTGGTCATTGTGTCAAGGCTTGACTATTTTGATTAAAGTTAACTTTTTGGTCAAAAGTTGACCTAATGGATTAACTTGTTGTTCATTGGGTCAAGGATTTACCATTTTGACAAAGTTAACTTTTTGCTCTAAAGTTGACCCATTGGGTTAATGGGTTAGTTATTGGGTGAGAAATTGTCAATTTTAACTAAATTGACTTTTTTGTCAGAATTTGACCTATTGGGTCAATGGGGCGGTTGTTAGGTTAAAAATTGATTATTTTGACAAAAACTTACTTTTTTGTCAAAAGTTGACCAATTGGGTCAATTGGTATGTCATTGTGTCAAGGATTGATTATTTTGACCCAAATTGACATTTTGGCCAAAAGTTGACCCATTGGCTCAAAGGGGCAGTCATTAGGTCAAAAATTGACTATTTTGACCATAATTGTCTTTTTTATTCAAAAGGTGATCTATTGGGTTAATAGGTTGGTCATTTGGTCAAGGATTGACCATTCTGACCAAAATCAAAAGTTAACCTATTGGGTCAATGAGTTGGTCATTGGGTTAAGGATTGACCATTTTGTCAAAAGTTGCCTTTTAGGTCAAAAGTTGACCTATTAGGTCAATAAGTTGGTTATTGGGTGAAGAATTAACCATTTTGACCAAAGTTGACTTTTCGTACATTGGGTTTGACTTTTTGGTCAAAAGATCATCTTTTTTGTCAATGAGATGGTCATTAGGTCAAAAATTGACTATTTTGACTAAAATTGACTTTTTGGTCATAAGTTGGCCTATTTAGTCAATGCGTTGGTCATTGGGTTAACGATTGACGATTTTGACAAAAGTTAGTTTTTTAGTCAAAAGTTGACCTATTGATTTAATGGGTTGTTTATTGGGTCAGAAATTGACCATTTTAACTAAAGTTGATTTTTTGGTCAAAAGTTGACCTATTTGGTCAATGGGGTGGTCGTTAGGTTAAAAATTGACTATTTTGACCAAACTTTATTTTTTTATCAAAAGTTAGCAAATAGGTTTAAAGGATATGTCATTGTGTCAAGGATTGACAATTTTGACCAAAATTGACATTTTGGTCAAAAGTTGACCCATTGGGTAAATACAGTGGTCATTAGGTCAAAAATTGACAATTTTGACCAAACTTGTCTTTTTGGTCAAAAGTTGAACTATTGGGTTAATGGGTTGGTTATTGGGTTAAGGATTAACATATTGGGTAATGTGTTGGTCATTGGGTCAAGATTGATCATTTTCACCAAAGTTGACTTTTTGCACAAAAGTTGACCTATTGGGTTAATGGGTTGGTTATTGGGTCAGAAATTGACCATTTTAACTAAAGTTGACTTTTTGGTCAAAAGTTGACTTATTAGGTCAATGGGGTGGTTATTAGGTTAAAAATTGACTATTCTGACAAAAATTTAATTTTTGTCAAAAGTTGACCAATTAGGTCAATGGGTATGTCATTGTGTCAAGGATTGATCATTTTGACCCAAATTGACATTTTTGTCAAAAGTTGACCCATTGGGTCAATGGGGTGGTCATTAGGTCAAAATTAACTATTTTGACCATAACTGTCTTTTTGTTCAAAAGTTGACCTATTGGGTCAATGAGTTGGTCATTTGGTCAAGGATTGACCATTCTGACCAAAGTTTACTTTTTGGTAAAAAGTTAACTTATTGGATCAATAATTAGTCATTGGGTCAAAAATTGACTATTTTGACAAAAATTGACTTTTTGGTCAAAAGTTGACCTATTGGGTCAATGGGTTGGTCACTGGGTTAAGGATTGACCGTTTTGACCAAAGTTGCCTTTTAGGTAAAAAGTTGACTTGTTAGGTCAATAAGTTGGTTATTGGGTGAAGGATTAACCATTTTGACCAAAGTTGACTTTTTGGTCATTGGGTTTGACTTTTTGGTCAAAAGTTCATCTATTTGGTCAATGAGATGGTCATTAGGTCAAAAATTGACAATTTTGACAAAAATTGACTTTTTAGTGATAAGTTGGCTTACTTGGTCAATGCGTTGGACATTGGGTCATGGATTGACGATTTTGACCAAAGTTGGGTTTTTGGTCAAAAGTTGACCTATTGGGTCAATGAGTTGGTTATTGGGTCAGAAATTGACCATTTTAAGTAAAGTTGATTTTTTGGTCAAACGTTGACCTATTTAGTCAATGGGGTGGTCGTTAGGTTAAAAATTGACTACTTTGACCAAAAATTATTTTTTTGTCAAAATTGAACAAATTTGTTTAAAGGTATGTCATTGTGTCAAGGTTTGATGATTTTGACCAAAATTGACATTTTTGTCATAAGTTGACCCATTGTGTAAATATAGTGGTCATTAGGTCAAAAATTGACTATTTTGACCAAAATTGTATTTTTAGTTAAAAGTTGACCTATTGGGTCAATGGGTTGGTCATTTGGTCAAGGTTTGACCATTCTGACCAAAGTTGACTTTTTGGTAAAAAGTTAACCTTTTAGTCAATTGGTTGGTCATTGGGTCAAGGATTGACCATTTTCAACAAAGTTGACTTTTTGGTCAGAGGTTGATTTCTTGGGTCAATAATTGGTCATTAGGTCAAAAATTGTTTATTTTAACCAAAATTGGCTTTTTGGTCAAAAGTTGTCCTATTGGGTCAATGGGTTGGTCATTGGATTAAAAATTGACAATTTTGACCAAAATTGACGTTTTGGTCAAAAGTTGACCTTTAGAATTAATTGGGTGGTCATTATGTCAAAAGTTGACAATTTTGGCTAAAATTGACTTTTTAGTCAGAAGTTGACCTATTGTGTCAATTGGTTGATCATTGTGTCAAGGATTGACTATTTTGACTAAAGTTCACTAATTAGTCAAAAGTTGACCTATTGGGTCAATGGGTTGGTCATTGGTTCAAGGATTAATCATTTTGATCAAAGTTGACTTTATGGTCAGAGATTGACTTATTGAGTCAAAAATTGGTCATTACACCAAAAATTGACTATTTTGGTCAAAAGCTGACCTTTTGGGTCTATGGGTTGGTCATTGGGTCAAGGATTGACCATTTTGACCAAAGTTGACTTTTTGGTCAAAAGTTGACCTATTGGGTTAACGGGTTGGTCATTGGGTCAGAAATTAATCATTTTAACCAAACAACTTTTTGGTCAAAAGTTGATTAATTGGGTTAATGTGGTGGTCATTAGGTCAAAAATTGACAATTTTAACAAAAATTATCTTTTTGACAAAAGTTGATTTATTGGGTAAATGGGTTGGTCATTGGATCAAGGATTGACCATTTTGACCAAAGTTGATTTTTTGGCCAAAAGTTGACCTATTGGGTCAATGGGTTGGTCATTGAGTAAAAGATTGATAATTTTGACCAAAGTTAACTTTTTGGTCAGAGATTGACTTAGTGGGTCAATAATTGGTCATTCGGTAAAAAATTGATAATTTTGACCAAAGTTGACCCATTGGGTCAATTGTGTAGTCATTTTGACCAAAGATAATTTTTTGTCAAAAGTTGTCTTATTGGGTTAGTGTGTTAGTCATTGGGTCAAAAATTGAGCATTTTGACCAAACTTGATTTTTTTGACAAAAGTTGACCTTTTGGGTCAATGTGGTAGTCATTAGGTAAAAAATTCACTATTTTGACCAAAGTTGCTTCTCTAGTCAATCAGTTGGTCATTGGGTCAAGGATTGACCATTTTGACCAAAATTATCTTTTTGGTCAAAAGTTGTCCTATTGGGTCAATGGGTTGGTTATTGGGTCAGAAATTGACCATCTTAACAAAAGCTGACTTTTTGGTCAAAAGTTGAACTATTGGGTCAATGGGTTGGTTGTTAAGTTAAAAATTGACTAATTTAACCAAAATTTACTTTTTTGTCAAAAGTTGACTAATTGGGTCAATGTGTATGTCATTGTGTCAAGGATTGACCATTTTAACCAAAATTGACATTTTGGTCAAAAGTTGACTCATTGGGTCAATGGGTGATCAATATGTCAAAAATTGACTATTTTGAGAAAAATTGATTTTTTCCTCAAAAGTTGACCTATTGGGTTAATGGGTTGGTCATTGGGTCATGGTTTAACTTTATTGACCAAAGTTGACTTTTTGGTCAAAAGTTAACCTATTGGTTCAATGGGTTGGTCATTGGGTTAAGGATTGACCATTTTGACCAAAGTTGACTTTTTGGTCAGAGATTGACTTATTAGGTCAATAATTGGTCATTAGGTCAAAAATTAACTATTTTGATCAAAATTGAATTATTGGTCAAAAGTTGACCCATTGGGTCAACAAGGTGGTCATTGGGTCAGAAATTGATCATTTTGACCAAAGTTAACTTTTTGGTCAAAAGTTGACATATTTGGTCATTGAGTTGGTAATTGGGTCAAGAATTGAACATTTTGACAAAAAGTTGACCAAGGGTTAACCTATTGGGTCAATGGGATGATCATTAGGTCAAAAATTAACCATTTTGACCGGTTGACTATTTGGTCAAAGGTTGACTAAGTGGGTCAATGGGTGGGCATGAGGTCAAAAATTGACTATTTTGACCAAAATTGACTTTTTAGTTAAAATTTGATCTATTGGGTCAATGGGTTTGTCATTGGGTTAAGGATTGTCCATTTTGACCGAAGTTGACTTTTTGGTCAGAGATTAACTTATTGGGTCAATAATTAGTAATTAGATCAAAAATTGACTATTTTGACCCAAATTAAATTTTTAGTTAAAAGTTGACCCATTACGTCAACGGGGTGGTCATTGGGTCAGAAATTAAACATTTTGACCAAAGTTGCCTTTTTGGTCAAAAGTTGATCGATTTGATCAATGAGTTGGTAATTGGGTCAAGAATTGATCATTTTGACTAAAGATGACTTTTTGGTCAAAGGTTGACCTATTGTGTCAAAGGGTTGGTCTTTGGGTCAAAAATTGACCATTTTGACCAAAGTTGACTTTTTGGTCAAAAGTTGACCTATTGGGTCAATGAGTTGGTCATTGGGTCAAAAATTGACCATTTTATCCAAAGTTGACTTTTTGGTCAAAAGTTGACCTTTTAGGTGAATGGGTGGTCATTAGGACAAAAATTTAATATTTTGACACAATTTGACTTTTTAGTCAAAAGTTGACCTATTGGGTCAATGGGCTTATCATTGGATTAAGGATTGACCATTTTGACCAAATTTGATTTTTGGTCAGAAATTAACTTATTGGGTCAATAAATGGTCATTAATTCAAAAAATAATTATTTTGACCAAAATTGACTTTTGTCAAAAGTTGACCTATTAGGCCAATGAGTTGGTCATTGGGTCAAGGATTGATCATTTTGACCAAAGTTAACTTTTTGGTCAAAGTTGACGTATTGGGTCAATGGGTTTGTCATTGGGTCAAGAAGTAATCATTATGACCAAAGTTGACTTTTTGGTCAGAGATTAACTTATTGGGCCAATAATTGATCATTAGATCAAAAAATGACTATTTTGGCCAAATTGAATTTTTGGTCAAAAGTTCTCCCCATTGGGGCAACGTGATGGTCATTGTGTCATGAATTCACCATTTTGACCAAATTTGACTTTTTGATTAAAAGTTGACCTATTAGGTCAATGACTTGTTAATTGGGTTAAGAATTGACCATTTTGACCAAAGATGACTTTTTGGTCAAAAGTTGACCTACTGGGTCAATGGGTTGGTCATTTGTTCAAGGATTGACCATTCTGACAAAAGTTGATTTTTTGGTAAAAATTAACTTATTGGGTCAATGGGTTGGTTATTGGGTCAAGGATTGACCTATTTGTACAAAGTTAACTTTTTGGTCAGAGATTGAATTATTGGGTTAATAATTGGTCTTAGGTCAAAAATTGACTATTTTGACCAAAATTGATTTTTTGGTCAAAAATTGACCTATTGGGTAAATGGGTTGGTCATTGGGTTAAAAATTGACCATTTTCACCAAAGTTAACTTTTTGGTCAAAAGTTGATCTATTGAGTCAATTGGGTGGTCATTATGTCAAAAATTTACAATTTTGATTAAAATTGATTTTTTGGTGAGAAGTAGACCTATTGGGTCAATGAGTTGGTCATTATGTCAAAAGTTGACTATTTTGACCAAAATTGACTTTTTGGTTAAAAGTTAACCTATTGGGTTATTGGGTCAAAGATCTACAATTTTGACCATAGTTGACTGTTTGGTCAAAAGTTTTCATATTGGGTCAATGTGTTGGTCATTGGGTGAAAGACTGAACATTTTGACCAATGTTGACTTTTTGGTCAGAGATTGGTTTACTGGGTCAATAATTGGTCATTAGGTCAAAAATTGACAATTTTGACAAAATTTAAATTTTTGGTCAAAAGTTGACCTATTGGGTCAATGCGGTCGTCATTGGGTCAAAAATTGACCATTTTCACCAAAGTTGACTTTTTGGTCAAAAAATTGACATATTGGGTCAATGGGGTGGTCATTAGGTGAAAATTGACTTTTTGGTCAAAAGTTGACCTATTGTGTCAATGGGTTGGTCATTGTGTCAAGGTTTGACTATTTTAATTAAAGTTCACTTTTTGATTAAAAGTTGACCTATTGGGTCAATGGGTTGGCCATTGCATCAAGGATTGACCTTTTTGACCAAAGTTGATTTCTTGGTCCGAGATTGACTTGTTGGGTCAATAATTGGTCATTATGTCAAAAATTGACTATTTTGGTCAAAAGTTAACATGCTGGGTCTATCGTTTGGTCATTGGGTCAAGGATTGACTATTTTGACCAAAGTTGACTTTTACTCAGAGATTGGCTTACTGGGTCAATAATTGTTCATTAGATAAAAATTTGACAATTTTGACCAAAATTGACTTTTTGGTCAAAAGTTGACCTATTGGGCCAATGGGTTGGTCATTGGGTCAAGGTTTGAATATTTTGACGAAAGTTGATATTTTGGTAATAGTTTGACTTATTGGGTCAATAGTTGGTCATTAGGTCAAAAATTGACTATATTGACCAATATTGACTTTTCGATCAAAAGTTGACCTATTGGGTCAATGTGGTGGTCATTGGATCAAGGATTGACCATTTTGACCAAAGTTGGCTTTTGGTCAAAAGTTGACCGATTGGGTCCATAAGTTGGTCATTAGGTCAAGGATTGACCATTTTGACCAGTTGACTTTACTGTCAAAAGTTCATCTATTTGGTCAAAAAGATGGTCATTAGGTCAAACATTGACTATTTTGACCAAATATGACTTTTTGGTCAAAAGTTAACCTATTTCGTCAATGGGTTAGTAATTCGGTTAAGGAATGAAGATTTTGACAAAAGTTATCTTTTTGGTCAAAAGTTGACCTCTTAAGTCAATGAGTTGGTTATTGGGTCAGAAATTGACCATTTTAACTAAAGTTGATTTTTTGGTCAAAAGTTGACCTTTTGGGTCAATACGGTGGTTGTTAGGTTAAAAACTGACTATTTTGACCAAAAGTTTCTTTTTGTCGAAAGTTAACCAGTGGGTCGATGAGTATGTCATTGTGTCAAGGATTGACCCTTTGGGCCAAAATTAGAATTTTGGTCAAAAGTTGACCCATTTGCTCAGTGGGGTGGTCATTAGGTTAAAAATTAACTTTACCTATTAGGTCAATTGGGTGGTCATTAAGTCAAAAATTGACAATTTTAACAAAAATTGAAATTTTCCTCAAAAGTTGACCTATTGGGTCAATGAGTTGGTCATTATGTCAAAAATTGACTATTTTGACCAAAGTTGACCTATTGCGTCAATGGGTTGATCATTGGGTCAAGGATTGACCATTTTGACTAAAGTTGACTTTTTGGTCAGAGATTGACTTATTGGGTCATTAATTGGTCATTAGGTCAAAAATTAACTATTTAGACCAAAATTAAAATTTTGGTCAAAAGTTGACCCATTGGATCGATGGGGTGGTCAATGGGTCAGAAATTAACCATTTTGACCAAAGTTGACTTTTTGGTCAAAAGTTGACATATTGGGTCAATGGGGTAATCATTAGTTTGAAAATTGACTATATTGACCAAAATTGACTTTTTGGTTAAAAGTTGACCTATTGCGTCAATGGGTTGGTGATTGTGTCAAAGATTGATTATTTTGACTAAAGTTCACTTTTTGGTCAAAAGTTGAGCTTTTGGGTAAATGGGTTGGTCATTAGGTCAAGGATTGACAATTTTAATCAAAGTTGACTTTTTTGTCAGATATTGACTTATTGAGTCAATAATTTGTCATTACGTCAGAAATTGATTGTTTTGGTCAAATGTTAATCTATTGGGTCTATGGGTTGGTCATTGGGTCAAGGATTGACCATTTTGACCAATGTTGACTTTTTTGTCAAAAGTTGACCTATTGGGTTAATGGTCATTCGGTCAGAAATTGACCATTTTAACCAAACTTGACTTTTTGGTCAAAAGTTGACTTATTGGGTTAATGGGGTGGTCATTAGGTCAAAAACTAACAATTTTGGCCAAAATTAATTTTTTGATCAAAAGTTGACCTATTGGGTCAATCGGTTGGTATTGGGTCAAGCATTGACCATTTTGACCAAGGTTGACTTTTTGGTCAAAAGTTGACCTATTGGGCTAATGGGTTGTTCATTGAGTAAAAGATTGACAATTTCGACCGAAGTTAACTTTTTGGTGAGAGATTGACATATTCGGTCAATAAATGGTCATTCGGTCAAAAACTGATTATTTTTACCAAAATTTAGTTTTTGGTCAAAAGTTTACCCATTTGGTTAATTTGGTAGTCAGTATGTTAAAAATTGACCATTTTGACCATAGTTAACTTTTTGTCAAAAGTTGACCTATTGGGTAAATGGGTTGGTTATTGGGTTAGAAATTGACAATTTTGACCAATGTTGACATTTTGGTCAAAAGTTGACCTACAGGGTCAATTGGGTGGTCATTGGATCAAAAATTATTAATTTTGGAAAAAATTGACTTTTTTTCAAAAGTTGACCTATTTGGTCTATGAGTTGGTCATTATGTCAAAAAATGACTATTTTGACCAAAGTTAACTTTTTGGTCAAAAGTTGACCTATTGGGTCATTGGGTCAAAGATTGGCCATTTTGACAATAGTTGTGTTTTTGGTCAAAAGTTGACCTATTGGGTTAATCGGTTGGTCATTGGGTCAAGGATTTACCATTTTGACCAAAGTTGACTTTTTGGTTAGAGATTGACTTACTGGCTCAATAATTGGTCATTGGTCAAAAATTGACTATTTTGACAAAAATTGAATTTTTGGCCAAAAGTTCACCTATTGGGTGAATGGGGTGGTCAGTGGGTCAAAACATGACCATTTTGACCAAAATTGACTTTTTTGTCAAAAGTTGACATAATAGGTCAATGGGGTGGTCATTAGGTCAAAAATTGACTATATTAAAATTGACTTTTGGTCAAAAACTGACCTATTGTGTCAATGGGTTGGTCATTAGGTCAAGGATTAACTATTTTGACTAAATTTCACTTTTTGTTCAAAAGTTGAGCTATTGGGTAAATGGGTTGGTCATTAGGTCAAGGATTGACCATTTTGATCAAAGTTGACTTTTTGGTCATATATTGATTTATTGGGTCAATAAATTGTCATCATGTCAAAAATTCGTTATTTTGGTGTAATGTTAACATAATGGGTCTATGGGTTGGTCATTGTGTCAAGGATTTACCATTTTGACCAATGTTGACTTTGTCGTCAAAAGTTGACCTATTGCGTTAGATGGTCATTGGGTCAGAAATTGACGATTTTAACCAAACTTGACTTTTTGATCAAAAGTTGACATATTGGGTTAATGGGGTGGTTATTAGGTCAAAAATTAACAATTTTGACCAATGTTAATTTTTTAGTCAAAAGTTGACTTATTGGGTTAATGGGTTGGTATTGGGTCAAGGATTGACCATTTTGACCAAAGTTGACTTTTTGGTAAAAAGTAGACCTATTGGGTCAATGGGTTGGTCATTGAGTAAAAGATTCACAATTTTGACCAAAGTTGACTTTTTGGACAGAGATTGACATATTGGGTCAAAATTGGTCATTCAGTCAAAAATTGACCATTTTGACCAAAGTTGACTTTTTATCAAAAGTTGACCTTTTGGGTCAATGGGTTGGTTATTGGGTCAGAAATTGACCATTTTGACCAAAGTTGACATTTTGGTCGAAAGTTGACCTCATTGGAGTCGATTGGGTAGTCGTTATATCAAAAATTGTCAATTTTGGCAAAAATTGACTTTTTGGTCAAAAGTTGACCTATATGGTCAATGGGTTGGTCATTATGTCAAAAATTGACTATTTTAACTAAAACTGACTTTTTGGTCAAAGTTGACCTATTGGGTCATCGGGTCAAAGATTGACTATTTTGAAAATAATTGACTTTTTGGTCAAAAATTGACCTATTGGGTCAATGGGTTGGTCATTGGGTCAAGGATTGACCATTTTGACAAAAGTTAAATTTTTAGTTAGAGATTGATTTATTGGGTCAATAATTCGTCATTGGTAAAAAATTGACTATTTTGACCAAAATTGAATTTTTGGCCAAAAGTTAACCCGTTGGGTCAATGGGGTGCTCAGTGGGTCAAAAATTAACCATTTTGACTAAAGTTGACTTTTTAGTCGAAAGTTGACCTATTGGGTCAATGGGGTGGTCATTAGGTCAAAAATTGACTTTAATGACAAAAATTGGCTTTTTGGTCAAAAGTTGACCTTTTGTGTCAATTGAATGGTCATTGTGTCAAGGATTGATTATTTTAGCTCAGAGTTGACTTATTGGGTAAATGGGTTGGTCATTGGGTCAAGGATTGACCATTTTGACCGAAGTTAACTTTTTGGTCAAAAGTTGACCTATTGGGTTAATGGGTTGGTCATTTGGTACGAAGCTGACCATTTTAACCAAACTTGACTTTTTGGTCAAAAGTTGACCAATTGGGTTAATGATGTGGTCATTAGGTCAAAAATTGACAATTTTGACCAAAACTAACTTTTTGGTATAAATTTAACCTATTTGGATGATGGGTTGGTCATTGGGTTAAGGATTAACCATTTTGACCAAAGTTGATTTTTTGGCCAAAAGTTGACCTATTGGGTCAATGGGTTGGTCATTGAGTAAAAGATTGACAATTTCGACCAAAGTTGACTTTTTGGTCAAAGATTGACTCATTGGGTCAATAATTGGTCATTCGGTCAAAAATTGATTATTTTGACCAGAAGGTAATTTTTGGTCAAAAGTTGACCCATTGGGTCAATTGGGTGGTCACTATGTCAGAAATTGACCATTTTGAACAAAGTTAACTTTCCATCAAAAGTTGTTCTATTGGGTCAATGGGTTGGTCATTGGGTAAGAAATTGACAATTTTGTCTGAACTTAACTTTTTTGTTAAAAGTTGACCTATCGGGTAAATGGGGTGGCCATTAGATAAAAAATTGACTATTTTGACCAAAACTGACTTTTTGGTCAAACGTTGACCTATTGGGTCAAAGATTGACCATTTTGACCAAAGTTGACTTTTTGGTCAAAAGTTAAACTATTGGGTCAATAAGTTGGTTTTTGGGTCAAGGATTGACCATTTTGACCGAAGTTTACTTTTTGGTCGTTCGGTTATAAATTAGCCATTTTGACCAAAGTTTACTTTTTGGTAAAAAGTTCAACTATTTGATCAATGGGATGGTCATTAGTTCAAATAATCACTATTTTGACCAAAAATTGACTTTTGGGTCAAAAGTTGACCTACTTAGTCAATGGGTTTGTTTTTGGGTCAAGGATTGACCATTTTGACCAAAGTTGACTTTTTGGTCAGAGATTGACTTATTGGGTCAATAATTAGTCAATAGGTCAAAAATTAATTATTTTGACTAAAATTGAATTTTTAGTCAAAAGTTGACCCATTGGGTCAACGGGGTGGACATTGGGTCAGAAATTGACCATTTTGTCCAATGTTAACTTTTTGGTTAAAAGTTGACCTATTTGGTCAATAAGTTGGTAATATGGTCAAGAATTGACCATTTTGACCAAAGATGACTTTTTGGTCAAAAGTTGACCTATTGGGTCAATGGGTTAGTCATTGGGTCAAAATTTGATCATTTTGACCAAAGTTGACTTGTTTGTCAAAAGTTGACCTATTGGGTCAATATGTTGGTCATTGGGTAAAAAATATACCATTTTGACCGAAGTTGACTTTTTGGTCAAAAGTTAACCTTTTGGGTCAATGGGTTTGTCATTGGATAACGGATTGACAATTTTGACCAAAGTTGACTTTTTGGTCAGAGATTGACTTATTGGGTCAATAATTGGTCATTAATTCAAAAATTGACTATTTTGACCAAAATTGACTTTTTGGTCAAAAGTTGACCTATTAGGCCAATGGGTTGGTCATTGGGTCAAGGATTGATCATTTTGACCAAAGTTGACTTTTTGGTCAAAGATTGACTTACTAGGTCAATAATTGGGCATTAGGTCAAAGGTTGACTATTTTGACCAAAAATTGACTTTTTGGTCAAAAGTTAACCTATTAGGATAGTGGGTGGGTTGGTCATTGGGTCAAGGATTGACCATTTTGACCAAAGTTGAATATTTGGTCAAAAGTTGACCTATTTGGTTAATGGGTTGGTCATTGATTCAAAAATTGACCATTTTGACCAAATCGACTTTTTGGTCAAAAGTTGACATATTTGGTAAATATGCTGGTCATTGGGTAGCAAATTGAGCATTTTAACCAAAATTGAATTTTTGGTCAAAAGTTAACCTATTTGGTCAATGGTTGGTCACTAGGCAAAAATTGATTATTTTGACCGAAATAAACTTTTTGGTCAAAAGTTGACAAGTTAGGACAGTGGGTTGGTTTTTGGGTGAAGGATTGACCATTTTGACCAAAGTTGACTTTTTGGTCAGAAATGGCATCTAGGTCAATAATTGGTCATTAGGTTAAAAACTAACTATTTTGGCCAAAATTAACTTTTGGGTCAAAGGTTGATCTACTTGGTCAATGGGTTAGTCATTGGGTCACAGATTGACCATTTTGACCAAAGTTGAGTTTTTGGTAAGAGATTGACTTATTGGGTAAAAAATTGGTCATTATGTCAAAATTGACTATTTTGACCAAATTTGACTTTTTGGTCAAAAGTTGACCTATTGGGTCAATGGGTTGGACATTGGGTCAGGGATTGACCATTTGGACCAAAGTTGAATTTTTTGTCAAAAGTTGACCTATTGGGTCAATGGGTTGGTCATTGGGTCAGACATTGACAATTTTGACTAAAGTCGACTTTTTGGTTAAAAGTTAAAATATTAGGTCAATGAGTTGGTCATTCGGTCGGAAATTGATGATTTTGACCAAAATTGACTTTTTGGTCAAAAGTTGACATAATGGGTCAATGGGTGGTCATTAGTTCAAAAATTGACTATTTTGACCAAAATTGACTTTTTGGTCATAAGTTGACTTATTGGGTCAATGGGTTGGTCATATGGTTAAGGATTGACCATTTTGACCAAAGTTGACTTTTTGGTCAAAAGTTGACCTTTCGGGTCAATGAGTTGGTTATTGGGTCAAGCATTGACCAAAGTTGACTTTTTGGTCATTGGGTCAAAATTTAACCTTTTGACTAAAGTTGACTTTATAGTCAAAAGTTCATCTATTTGATTAATGGGATGGTCATTAGGTCAAAAATTGTTTATTTTAACCAAAATTGACTTTTTGGTTAAACGTTTACCTATTTAGTCAATTGGTTGGTCATTTGGTCGATGATTGACGATTTTGACAGAAGTTGTCTTTTTGGTCAAAAGTTGACCTATTGGGTCAATGAGTTGGTTATTGGGTCGAGAAGTGACCATTTTAACTAAACTTGACTTTTTTGGTCAAAAGTTAACCTATTGGGTCAATGGGGTGGTTGTTAGGTTAAAAATTGACTATTTTGACTAAAATTTACTTTTTTATCAAAAGTTGACCAATTGGGTCAATGAGTAGGTCAATGTGTCAAGGATTGACTATTTTGACCAAAATTGTCTTTTTGGTCAAAAGTTGACCTTTTGGGTCAATGGGTTGGTAATTTGGCAAAGGATTGACCATTCTGACTAAAGTTAACTTTTTGGTAAAAGGTTAACATATTGGGTCATTGGGTTGGTCATTGGGTCAAGGATAAACCATTTTGAACAAAGTTGACTTTTTGGTCAGAGATTGACTTATTGGGTCAATAATTGGTCATTAGGTCAAAAATTGACTATTTTGACCCAAATTGATTTTTTGGTCAAAAGTTGACTTATTGGGTCAATGATTCGCCGTTTTGGCCAAAGTTGACTTTTTGTTCAGAGATTCACTTATTGGGCCAATAATTGGTCATTAGGTTAAAAATTACTTTTTGGCCTAATTGAATTTTTTGTCCAAAGTTGACCCATTGGCTCAACGTGGTGGCCATTAGGTCAGAAATTAACCATTTTGACCAAAGTTGACTTTTTGGTTTAAAGTTGACCTATTAGGTCAATGAGTTGTTAATTGGGTGAAGAATTGACCATTTGGACCAAAGATGACGTTTTGATCAAAAGTTGACTTATTGGGAAAATATGTTGGTCATTTAGTCAAATATTGACCATTATGGCCAAAGTTGACTTTCTGGTAAAAAGTTAACACTTTTGGGCCATGGGTTGGTTATTGGGTCAAGGATTGACCATTTTGAACAAAGTTGATTTTTTGGTCAGAGATTGACTTATTGGGTCAATAATTGGTCATTAGGACAAAAATTGACTATTTTGACTAAAATTGATTTTTTGGTCAAAAGTTGACCTGTTGGGTCAATGGGTTGGTCATTGGGTCAGAAATTGACCATTTTGACCAAAGTTAACTTTTTGGTCAAAAGTTGATCAATTGGGTAAATTGGGTGGTCATTATGTTAAAAATTTACTATTTTGACCAAAATTGAGTTTTTGGTGAAAAGTTGACCTATTGGGTCAATGAGTTGTTCATTATGTCAAAAGTTAACTATTTTGACCAAAACTGACTTTTAGGTCAAAAGTTGACCTATTGGGTCATTGGGTAAAAGATTGACCATTTTGAACATAGTTGTATTTTTTTGTCAAAAGTTGACCTATTGGGTCAATGTGTTGGTCATTAGGTCAAGGATTGGCCATTTTGACTAATGTTAACTTTTTGGTCAGAGATTGACTTAGTGGGTCAATAATTGGTCATTAGGTCAAAAATTGTCTATTTTGACCAAAATTGAATTTTTAGTCAAAAGTTGACCCATTGGGTCAATGGGGCTGTCATTGGGTCAGAAATTGACCATTTTAACCAAAGTTGACTTTTTAGTCAAAAATTGACATATTGGGTCAATTAGGTAGTCATTATGTCAAAAATTGACTATATTGTCCAAATTTGACTTTTTGGTCAAAGGTTGACCTATTGTGTCAATCGGTTGGTCATTGTCTCAAGGTTTGACTATTTTGATTAAAGTTCACTTCTGGTCAAAAGTTGACGTATTGAGTCAATGGGTTCGTCATTGGGTCAATGATTGACCATTTTAACCAAACCTGATTTCTTAGTCAGAGATTGACTTATTGGGTCAATAATTAGCCATTATGTAAAAAATTGACAATTTTGGTCAAAAGTTAACCTACTGGGTTCATGGGTTGTTCATTGGGTCAAGGATTGACCATTTTGACCAAAGTTGACTTTTTAGTCTGAGATTGGCTTACTGGGTCAATAATTGTTCATTAGGTCAAAAATTGACTATTTTGACCAAAATTTACATTTTGGTCAAAAGTTGACCTATTGGGTCAATGGGTTGGTATTTGGTCAAGGATTGACCATTTTGACGAAAGTTGACTTTTTGGTAACAGATTTACTTATTAGGTCAACAATTGGTCATTAGGTCAAAAATTGTCTATTTTGACCAAAATTGACTTTTTGTTTAAAAGTTGACTTATTGGGTCAATGTGTTGGTCATTGGGTCAAGGATTGACCATTTTGACTAAAGTTGACTTTTTGATCAAAAGTTGACTTTTTGGGTCAATGTGTTGGTTATTAGGTCAAGAATTGGCCATTTTGACCAAAGTTGACTTTTCTGTCAAAAGTTCATCTATGTGGTCAATGGGATGGTCATTAGTTCAAAAATTGACTATTTTGACCAAATTTAACTTTTTGGTCAAAAGTAAACCTATTTAGTCAATGGGTTAGTCAGTGGATTAAGGATTGATGATTTTGACAAAAGTTTTTTTTTGGTCAAAAGTTTACTTATTGCATCAATGGGTTGGTTATTGGGTCAGAAATTGATGATTTTAACTAAAGTTAAATTTTTTATCAAAAGTTGACCTATTGGGTCAATGGGGTGGTTGTTAGGTTATAAATTGACTGTTTTGACCAAAAATTACTTTTTTTGTCAAAAGTTGACCAATTGGGTCAATGGGTATGTCATTGTGTCAAGGATTGACCGTTTGGACCAAAATTTGCATTTTAGTCAAAACTTGACCCATTTGGTCAATGGGGTGGTCATTAGGTTCAAAACTAACTTTTTTGACCAAAATTGTCTTTTTGGTCAAAAGTTGACCTATTGGGTTATGAGTTGGTCATTTGGTCAAGGATTGACAATTCTGACCAAAGATGACTTTTTGGTTAAAAGTTAACCTATTAGGTCAATGGGTTAGTCATTAGATCAAGGATTGACCATTTTGAGCAAAGTTGACTTTTTGGTCAGAGCTTGACGTATTGGATCAATAATTAGTCATTTGGTCAAAAATTGACTATTTTAACCAAAATTTACTTTTTGGTCAAAAAGTCACCTATTGGATCAATGGGTTGGTAATTAGGTCTGAAATTGACCATTTTGAGCAAAGTTGACTTTTGGTCGAAAGTTCACCTATTTGGTCAATTGGGTGGTCATTATGTCAAAAATTGATAATTTTGACCAAAATTGAATTTTTGGTCAATAGTTAACTTATTGGGACACTGAGTTGGCCATTATGTAAAAAAATTTACTATTTTGACCAAAATTGACTTTTTGGTCAAAAGTCGACCTATTGCGTCAATGGGTTGGTCATTGGGTCAAGGATTGACCATTTTGACTAAAGTTAACTTTTTGGTCAAAGATTGACTTACTGGGTCATTATTTGGTCATTAGGTCAAAAATTGACTATTTATAGCAAAATCGAAATTTTGGTCAAAGGTTGACCCATTGGGTCAATGGGGTGTTCATTGGGTCAAAAGTTGATTTTTTGGTCAAAAGTTGACATATTGGGTCAATGGGGTGGTCATTAGGTCAAAAATTGACTATATTGACCAAAATTATCTTTTTGGTCAAAAGTTGACCTATTGTGTCAATGGGTTGGTCATTGGGTCAAGGATTGACTATTTTTACTAAAGTTCACTTTTTGGTCAAAGGTTGAGCTATTGGGTCAATGGGTTGTTCATTAGGTCAAGGATTGACCATTTTGACCAAAGTTGACTTTTTGTTGAAATATTGACTTATTGGGTCAATAATTGGTCATTATGTCAAAAATTGATTATTTTTGTCAAATGTTAACATATTGGGTCTATGGGTTAGTCATTGGGTTAAGGATTGACCATTTTAACCAATGTTAACTTTTTGGTCAAAAGTTGACTTATTGGGTTAATGGTCATTGGGTCAGAAATTAAACATTTTAACCAAACATGACTTTTTGGTCAAAAGTTGACCTATTTGGTTAATGGGGTGGTCATTAGGTCAAAAATTGACAATTTTGACCAAAATTAATTTTTTGGTCAAAAGTTGACCTATTAGGTCAATGGGTTGGTATTGGGTCAAGGAATGACCATTTTGACTAAAGTTGACTTTTTGGTCCTTGGGTCAGAAATTAACCATTTTGACCAAAGTTAAATTTTTGGTCAAAAGATTTTCTATTTAGTCAATGGGATGGTCATTAGGTCAAAAATTGACTATTTTGACCAAAATTGACTTTTTGGTCAAAAGTTGACCTATTTAGTCAATGGGTTGGTCATTGGGTCAAGGATTGACCATTTTAACCAAAGTTATCTTATTGGTCAAAAGTTGACCAAATTATTGGGTGAGAAATATAACATTTTAACTAAAGTTGATTTCTTAGTCAAATGTTAACCTATTTGGTCAATGGGGTAGCTATTAGGTTAAAAATTGACTATTTTGATAAAAAAATTACTTTTTTGTCAAAAGTTGACCTATTGGGTTAATAAGTATGTCATTATGTCAAGGATTGACCATTTTGATTCAAATTGACATTTATGACAAAGGTTGACCCGTTGGGTTAATGGGGTAGTCATTAGGTCAAAAATTGACTATTTCGACAAAAATTATTTTTTTGGTCAAACATTGATCTATTGGGTCAATGGGTTGGTCATTTGGTCAAGGATTGACCATTCTGACCAAAGTTGATTTTTTGGCCAAAAGTTGACCTATTGGGTCGATGGGGTGTTCAGTAGGTCAAAAAATGACCATTTTGACCAAAGTTGACTTTTTTTGTCAAAAGTTGACATATTGGGTCAATGGGGTAATCATTAGTTCAAAAATTGACTATATTGACCAAAATTGACTTTTTGGTCAAAAATTGACCTATTGTGTCAATGGGTTGGTCATTGTGTCAAGGATTCACTATTTTGACTAAATTTCACTTTTTGGTCAAAAGTTGAGCTATTGGGTAAATCGGTTAGTCATTAGGTCAAGGATTGACCATTTTGATCAAAGTTGAATTTCTTGTCAGATATTGATTTATTGGGTCAATAAATTGTCATTTTGTCAAAAATTCATTATTTTGGTCAAATGTTAACATAGTGGGTCTATGGGTTGGTCATTGTGTCAAGGATTTACCATTTTGACCAATGTTGACTTTGTCGTCAAAAGTTAACCTATTGGGTTAACGGTCATTGGGTCAGAAATTGACCATTTTAACCAAACTTGACTTTTTGGTCAAAAGTTGACCTATTGGGTTAATGGGGTGGTTATTAGGTCAAAAATTAACAATTTTGACCAATATTAATTTTTAGTCAAAAGTTGACCTATTGGGTCAATGGGTTGGTATTGGCTCATGGATTGACCATTTTGACCAAAGTTGACTTTTTGGTTAAAAGTTGACCTATTGGGTCAATGAGTTGGTCATTAAGTAAAAGATTCACAATTTCGACCAAAGTTGACTTTTTGGTCAGAGATTGACATATTGGGTCAATAATTGGTCATTCGGTCAAAAATTGATTATTTTGACCAAAATTTAGTTTTTGGTCAAAAATTGACCCATTGGGTCAATTTGGTAGTCTCTATGTCAAAAATTGACCATTTTGACCAAAGTTGACTTTTTGTCAAAAGTTGACCTATTGGGTCAATGGGTTGGTTATTGGGTCAGAAATTGACCATTTTGACCAAAGTTGACATTTTGGTCAAAAGTTGACCTACTGGGTCAATTGGGTGGTCATTATATCAAAAATTGTCAATTTTGGCAAAAATTGACTTTTTGGTCAAAAGTTGACCTATTTGGTCAATGGGTTGGTCATTATGTCAAAAATTGACTATTTTAACTAAAATTGACTTTTTGGTCAAAGTTGACCATTTGGGTCATTGGGTCAAAGATTGACTATTTTGAAAATAGTTGAGTTTTTTGTCAAAAGTTCACCTATTGGGTCAATGGGTTGGTCACTGGGTCAAGGATTGACCATTTTGACCAAAGTTAACTTTTTGGTCAGAGATTGACTTATTGGGTCGAGGATTGGTCATTGGTCAAAAATTGATTATTTTGACCAAAATTGAATTTTTTGCCGAAAGTTAACCCATTGGGTCGATGAGGTGGTCGAGTAGGTCGAGAATTAACCATTTTGACCAAAGTTGACTTTTTGTCGAAAGTTGACCTATTCGATTCGATGAGGTGTTCATTAGGTGAAAAATTGACTTTATTGACCAAAATTGACATTTTGGTCAAAAGTTGACCTTTTGTGTCAATTGGTTGGTCATTATGTCAAGGATTAATTTTTTTAGTCAAGAGTTGACCTATTGGGTAAATGGGTTTGTCAGTGGGTCAAGATTAATTATTTTAGTCAAGAGTTGACCTATTGGGTAAATGGGTTTGTCAATGGGTCATTGGTCAAAAGTTGACCAATTGGTTTAATGACGTGGTCATTAGGTAAAAAATTGACAATTTTGACCAAAATTAACTTTTTTGTAAAAATTTCACCTATTAGGTCAATGGGTTGGTCATTGGGTTAAGGATTAACCATTTTGACCAAAGTTGATTTTTTGGCGAAAAGTTGACCTATTAGATTGATGGGTTGGTCATTGAGTAAAAGATTGACAATTTCGACCAAAGTTGACATTTTTGGTCAACGATTGACTCATTGGGTGAATAATTGGTCATTCGGTCAAATATTTATTATTTTGACCAGAATTTAATTTTTGGTCAAAAGTTGATCCATTGGGTCAATTGGGTGGTCACTATGTCAGAAATTGACCATTTTGAACAAAGTTAACTTTCCATCAAAAGTTGTTCTATTGGGTCAATGGGTTGGTCATTGGGTCAGAAATTGATAATTATGACTAAACTTAACTTTTTAGTCAAAAGTTGACCTATCGGGTCAATGGGTGGCCATTAGGTGAAAAATTGACTATTTTGACCAAAACTGACTTTTTGGTCAATTGTTAAACTATTGGGTCAATAAGTTGGTTTTTGGGTGAAGGGTTTACTATTTAAACCAAAGTTTACTTTTTGGTCATTAGGTTAGAAATTAGTCATTTTGACCAAAGTTTACTTTTTGGTCAAAAGATCAATTATTTGATCAATGGGATGGTTATTAGGTCAAATATTCACTATTTTGACCAAAAATTTACTTTTTGGTCAAAAGTTGACCTTCTTAGTCAATGGGTTGGTCATTGGGTCAAGGATTGACCATTTTGACCAAAGTTGACTTTTTGGTCAGAGATTGACTTATTCGGTCAATAATTGGTCATTAGGTTAAAAATTAATTATTTTGGCTGAAATTGAATTTTTGGTCAAAAGTTAACCCATTTGGTCAACGAGGCGGATATTGGGTCAGAAATTGACCATTTTGTCCAACGTTAACTTTTTGGTTAAAAGTTGACCTATTTGGTCAATAAGTTGGTAATATGGTCAAAATTGACCATTTTCAGCAAAGATAACTTTTTGGTCAAAAGTTGACCTATTGGGTCATTGGGTTGGTCATTGGGTCAAAATTTGATCATTTTGACCAAAGTTAACTTGTTTGTCAAAAGTTGACCTGTTGGGTCAATATGTTGGTCATTGGGTAAAAAATTGACCATTTTGACCGAAGTTGATTTTTTTGGTCAAAAGTTAACCTATTGGGTGAATGGGTTTGTCATTGGGTAACGAATTGACAATTTTGACCACAGTTGATTTTTTTGTCAGAGATTGAATTATTTGGTCAATAATTGGTCATTAATTCAAAAATTAACCATTTTGACCAAAATTGACTTTTGGTGAAAATTAACCTATTAGGCCGATGGGTTGGTCATTGGGTCAAAGATTGGTCATTCTGACCAAAGTTGACTTTTTGGTCAAAAGTTGACTTACTTGGGTCATGAATTGGGCATTGAGTCAAAGATTGATTATTTTGACCAAAAATTGACTTTTTGGTCAAAAGTTAACCTATTAGGACTATGGGTTGCTCATTGGGTCAAGGATTGACCATTTTGACCAAAGTTGAATATTTGGTCAAAAGTTGACCCATTTGGTCAATGGGTTGGTCATTGATTAAAAAATTGACCATTTTGACCAAATCGACTTTTTAGTCAAAAGTTGACATATTTGGTCAATGTGCTGGTCATTGGCTTGGATTGACCATATTGACCAAAATTGAGCTTTTGGTCAAAAGTTGACATATTTGGTCAATGGTTGGTAATTAGGCAAAATTTGATTATTTTGACCAAAATAGACTTTTTGGTCAAAAGTTGACTTGTTAGGACAGTGGGTTGGCTTTTGGGTGAAGGATTGACCATTTTGACCAAAGTTGACTTTTTGGTCAGAGATTGACATATAGGTCAATAATTGGTCATTAGGTTTAAAATTAACTATGTTCACCAAAATTAACTTTTTGGTCAAAGGTTGACCTATTTGGTCAATGGGTTGGTCATTGAGTCACAGATTGACCATTTTGACCAAAGTTGACTTTTTGGTAAAAGATTGACTTATTGGGTCAAAAATTGGTCATTATGTCAAAATTGACTATTTTTGACCAAATTTGACTTTTTGGTCAAAAGTTGACCTATTGGGTCAATGGGTTGGACATTGGGTCAGGGATTGACCATTTGGACCAAAGTTGAATTTTTGGTCAAATGTTGACCTATTGGTCAATGGGTTGGTCAATTGGGTCAGACATTGACAATTTTGACCAAATCAACTTTTTGGTCAAAAGTTGATATATTAGGTCAATGAGTTGGTCATTCGGTCAGAAATTGATGATTTTGACCAAAATTGACTTTTTGGTCAAAAGTTGACATATTGGGTCAATGGGTGGTCAATAGGTCAAAAATTGACTATATTGACCAAAATTGACTTTTTGGTCAAAAGTTGACTATTGGATCAATGGGTTGGTCATATGAGTCGGATTGACCATTTTGACCAAAGTTGACTTTTGGTCAAAAGTTGACCTTTTGGGTCAATGAGTTGGTTATTGGGTCAAGAATTGACCAAAGTTGACCTTTTGGTGACTGGGTCAAAAATTAACCATTTTGACTAAAGTTGACTTTATAGTCAAAAGTTCATTTATTTGATCAATGGGATGGTCATTAGGTCAAAAATTGATTACTTTTACCAAAATTGACTTTTTGGTTAAAAGTTTACCTATTTAGTCAATTGGTTGGTCATTTGGTCGATGATTGAGGATTTTGACAGAAGTTGTCTTTTTGTTGAAAAGTTGACTATTAGGTTGATGAGTTGGTTATCGGATCGAGAATTGACCATTTTGACTAAACTTGACTTTTTGGTCGAAAGTTAACCTATGGGTCGATGGAGTGATCATTATGTGAGAGATTGGCTTATTTTGATCAAAATAGACATTTTTGGTCAATAAGTTGACCATTGAGTTAATGAATTAGTCATTAGGTAAAAAATTAACTATTTTGATCAAAATTGTCATTTTTGGTCGAAAGTTGACCTTTTGAGTCGATGGGTTAGGTCAATTATGGTAAAGATTGACCATTCTAACTAAAGTTGACTTTTGGTGAAAGGTTAACCATGTTAGATTCGATGGGTTAGTCATTGGGTGAAGATAAACCATTTTGACACAAAGTTGGCTTTTTGGTTAGAAGATTGAACTTATTGGGTTAATAATTGGTCATCGAGGTCAGAAAATTGATTATTTTGACCAAAATTGACTTTTTAGTCGAAAGTTGACTTATTAGGTCGATGGGTTGGCCTTTGGGTCGAAGGATTGACCATTTTGGCGAAGTTGACCAAAGTTGACCTTTTTGTTCGAAGATTGACTTATTGGGCCAATAATTGGTCGTTAGGTCGAAAAATGACTATTTTGAGCCAAGTTGAATTTTTGGTCGAAGTTGACCGGTTGGCTCGACGTGGTGGTCGTTAGGTCATAAATTAACCTTTTTGACCAAAGTTGACTTTTTGGTTAAAAGTTGACCTATTAAGTCAATGAGTTGTTAATTAGGTGAAGAATTGACCATTTGGACCAAAGATGACTTTTTGGTCGAAAGTGGACTTATTGGGACGATGTGTTGGTCGATTAATCGAGGATTGACCATTACGACGAAGTTGACTTTTGGTAAAAGTTAAGTCTTTGAGTCATGGGTTGGTTATTAGATTCGACGATTGACCATTTTGAACAAAGTTGATTTTGAATTAAGAGATTGACTTATTGGGTCAATAATTGGTCATTAGGATAAAAATGACTATTTTGACTAAAATTGATTTTTTGGTCAAAAGTTGACTTATTGGGTCAATGGGTTGGTCATTGGGTCAGAAATTGACCATTTTGACCAAAGTTAACTTTTTGGTCAAAAGTTGATCTGATTAGATTCGATTGGGTGGTTATTATGTCGAAAATTTACAATTTTGACCAAAATTGACTTTTTGGTGAAAAGTTGACTATTAGGTCGATGAGTTGGTCATTACGTCGAAAGTTGACTATTTTGACCAAAATTGACTTTTTGGTCGAAAGTTGACCTATTGGGTCATTAGATTGAAGATTGATCATTTTGACTATAGATTGTCTTTTTGTCGAAAGTTGACCTTATTGGGTCAATGTGTTGTTCATTGGGTCGAGGATTGGTCATTTTGACCGATGTTGACTTTTGGTCGGAGATTGACTTATTGGGTCGATAATTGATCATTAGGTCGAAAATTGATTATTTTGACCAAAATTGAATTTTTGATTAAAAGTTGACCCATTAGGTTGATGGGGTGGTCATTAGGTCGAGAAATTGACCATTTTAACCAAAGTTGACTTTTTGGTCGAAAATTGACATATTAGATTCGATTGGGTGGTCATTATGTCGAAAATTGACTATATTGTTCAAAATTGACTTTTTAGTCGAAGGTTGACTATTGTGTCGATGGGTTGGTTATTGTGTCAAGGTTTGATTATTTTGATTAAAGTTCACTTTTGGTCAAAAGTTGACGTATTGAGTCAATGGGTTGGTCATTGGGTTAAGGATTGACCATTTTGACCAAACCTGATTTCTTAGTCAGAGTTTGACTTATTGGGTCAATAATTAGTCATTATGTAAAAAATTGACAATTTTGGTCAAAAGTTAACCTACTGGGTCAAGGATTGACCATTTTGACTAATGTTAAGTTTAGGTCAAAAGTTGACCTTTTGGGTCAATGTGTTGGTTATTAGGTCAAGGATTGACCATTTTGACAAAAGTTGACTTTTCGGTCAAAAGTTCATCTATTTGGTCAATGAGATGGTCATTAGTTCAAAAATTGACTATTTTGACCAAATTTAACTTTTTGGTCAAAAGTAAACCTATTTAGTCAATGGGTAAGTCAGTGGATCAAGGATTGATGATTTTGAAAAAACTTTTTTTTTGGTCAAAAGTTTTCTTATTGCATCAATGGGTCGGTTATTTGGTCAGAAATTGATGATTTTAACTAAAGTTATTTTTTTGGTCAAAAGTTGACCTATTGGGTCAATGGGGTGGTTGTTAGGTTATAATTTGACTATTTTGACCAAAAATTACTTTTTTCTCAAAAGTTGACCAATTGGGTCAATGGGTATGTCATTGTGTCAGGATTGACCATTTGGACCAAAATTTACATTTTAGTCAAAACTTGACCCATTTGGTCAATGGGGTGGTCATTAGGTTCAAAACTAGCTTTTTTGACCAAAATTGTCTTTTTGGTCGAAAGTTGACCTATTGGAGTTGATCGAGTTGGTCATTTGGTCGAGGATTGACAATTCGACCAAAGATGACTTTTTGGTTAAAAGTTAACTTATTAGGTCGATGGGTTAGTCATTAGATCGAGGATTGACCTTTTTGAGCAAAGTTGACTTTTTGGTCGAAGCTTGACGTATTGGATCGATAATTAGTCATTTGGTCGAAAATTGACGATTTTTACCAAAATTGACTTTTTGGTCAAAAAGTTCACCTATTGGATCAATGGGTTGGTAATTGGGTCAAAAATTGACCATTTTGACCAAAGTTGACTTTTGGTCGAAAGTTCACCTATTAGGTCAATTGGGTGGTCATTATATCAAAAATTGACAATTTTGACCAAAATTGAATTTTTTGTCAAAAGTTAATTTATTGGGTCACTGAGTTGGTCATTATGTCAAAAATTTACTATTTTGACCAAAATTGACTTTTTGGTCAAAAGTCGACCTATTACGTCAATGGGTTGGTCATTAGGTCAAGGATTGACCATTTTGACTGAAGTTAACTTTTTGGTCAGAGATTAACTTACTGGGTCATTATTTGGTCATTAGGTCAAAAATTGACTATTTATTCCAAAATTGAAATTTTGGTCAACGGTTGACCCATTGGGTCAATGGGGTGGTCATTGGGTTAGAAATTGACCATTATGACAAAAGTTGATTTTTTAGTCAAAAGTTGACATATTGGCTCAATGGAGTGGTCATTTGGTCAAAAATTGACTATATTGACTAAAATTATCTTTTTGGTCAAACGTTGACCTACTGTGTCAATGGGTTGGTCATTGGGTCAATGATTGACTATTTTTACTAAAGTTCACTTTTTGGTCAAAGGTTGAGCTATTGGGTCAATGGGTTGTTCATTAGGTCAAGGATTGACCATTTTGACCAAAGTTGACTTTTTGGTCAGATATTGATTTTCTTGGGTCAATAATTGGTCATTATGTCAAAAATTGATTATTTTGGTCAAATGTTAACCTATTGGGTCTATGGGTTATTCATTGGGTTAAGGATTGACCATTTTGACCAATGTTGACTTTTTGGTCAAAAGTTGACTTATTGGGTTAATGGTCATTGGGTCAGAAATTGAACATTTTAACCAAACTTGACTTTTTGGTCAAAAGTTGACCTATTAGGTTAATGGGGTGGTCATTAGGTCAAAAACTAACAATTTTGACCAAAATTATTTTTTTGATCAAAAGTTGACCTATTGGGTCAATGGGTTGGTATTGGGTCAAGGATTGACCATTTTGATCAAAGTTGACTTTTTGGTCAAAAGTTGACCTATTGGGTTAATGGGTTGGTCATTGAGTAAAAGATTGACAATTTCGACCAAAGTTAACTTTTTGGTCAGAGATTGACATATTCGGTAAATAAATGGTCATTCGGTCAAAAATTGATTATTTTTACCAAAATTTAGTTTTTGGTCAAAAGTTGACCCATTGGCTCAATTTGGTAGTCATTACGTCAAAAATTGACCATTTTGACCATGGTTTACTTTTTGTCAAAAGTTGACCTACTGGGTCAATGGGTTAGTTTTTTGGTCAAAAATTGACAATTTTGACCAAAGTTGACACTTTGGTCAAAAGTTGGCCTACTGGGTCAATTGGGTGGTCATTGGATCAAAAATTGTCAATTTTGACAAAAATTGACTTTTTGTTAAAAGTTGACCTATTTGGTCTATGGGTTGGTCATTATGTCAAAAATTGAGTGTTCTGACCAAAATTGATTTTTTGGTCAAAAGTTGACCTATTGGGTCATTGGGTCAAAGATTGACCATTTTGACAATAGTTGTGCTTTTGGTCAAAAGTTGACCTATTGGGTTAATCGGTTGGTAATTGGTTCAAGGATTTACCATTTTGACCAAAGTTGACTTTTTGGTTAGAGATTGACTTACTGGGTCAATAATTGGTCATTGGTCAAAAATTGACTATTTTGACAAAAATTAAATTTTTGGCCAAAAGTTGACCTATTGGGTCAATGGGGTGGTCAGTGGATCAAAAAATGACCATTTTGACCAAAGTTGACTTTTTTTTGTCAAAAGTTGACATATTAGGTCAATGGAGTGGTCATTAGGTCAAAAATTGACAATATTGACCAAAATTAACTTTTGGGTCAAAAATTGACCTATTGTGTCAATGGGTTGGTCATTGTGTCAAGGATTAACTATTTTGACTAAATTTCACTTTTTGGTCAAAACTTAATCTATTGGGCAAATGGGTTAGTCATTAGGTCAAAGATTAACCATTTTGATCAAAGTTGAATTTTTGGTCAGATATTGATTTATTGGGTCAATAAATTGTCATTATTTCAAAAATTCATTATTTTGGTCAAATGTTAGCATAATGGGTCTATGGGTTGGTCATTGTGTCAATGATTTACAATTTTAACCAATGTTGACTTTGTCGTCAAAAGTTGACCTATTGGGTTAATGGTCATTGGGTCAGAAAATGACCATTTTAACCAAACTTGACTTTTTGGTCAAAAGTTGACCTATTGGGTTAATGGGGTGGTTATTAGGTCAAAAATTAACAATTTTGACCAATATTACTTTTTTAGTCAAAAGTTGACCTATTTGGTCAATGGGTTGGTTTTGGGTCAAGATTGACCATTTTGACCAAAGTTGACTTTTTGGTCAAAAATTGACCTATTGGGTCAATGGGTTGGTCATTGAGTAAAAGATTCACAATTTCGACCAAAGTTGACATTTTGGTCAGAGAATGACATAATGGGTTAATAATTGGTCATTCAGTCAAAAATTGATTATTTTGACCAAAATTTAATTTTTGGTCAAAAATTGACCCATTGGGTCAATTTGGTAGTCTCTATGTTAAAAATTGACCATTTTGACCTAAGTTGACATTTTGGTCAAAAGTTGACCTACTGGGTCAATTGGGTGGTCATTATATCAAACATTGTCAATTTTGGCAAAAATTCACTTTTTGGTCAATTGTTGACCTATTTGGTCAATCAGTTGGTCATTATCTCAAAAATTGACTATTTTAACAAAAACTGACTTTTTGGTCAAAGTTGACCTATTGGGTCATTGGGTCAAAGATTGACTATTTTGAAAATAGTTGAGTTTTTGGTAAAAAGTTGACCTATTGGGTCAATGGGTTGGTCATTGGGTCAAGGATTGACCATTTTGACCAAAGTTAACTTTTTGGTCAGAGATTGACTTACTGGGTCAAAAATTGGTCAGTGGTAAAAAATTGACTATTTTGACCAAAATTGAATTTTTGGCCAAAAGTTAACCCATTGGGTCAAAGGGGTGGTCAGTGGGTCAGAAATTAACCGGTTTGACCAAAGTTGACTTTTTTAAAAAAAGTTGACCTATTGGGTCAATGGGGTGGTGATTGGGTCAATAATTGACTTTATTGACCAAAATTGACTTTTTGGTCAAAAGTTGACCTTTTGTGTCGATTGGTTGGTCATTGTGTCAAGGATTGACTATTTTAGTCAAGAGTTGACCTATTGGGTAAATGGGTTGGTCATTGGGTCAAGGATTGACCATTTTGACTAAAGTTAACTTTTTGGTCAAAAGTTGACCTATTTGGTTAATGGGTTGGTCATTTGGTACGAAGTTGACCATTTTAACCAAACTTGACTTTTTGGTCAAAAGTTGACCAATTGGGTTAATGACGTGGTCATTAGGTCAAAAATTGACAATTTTGACCAAAATTAACTTTTTGGTAAAAATTTAACTTATTAGGTCAATGGGTTGGTCATTGGGTTAAGGATTAACCATTTTGACCAAAGTTGATTTTTTGGCGAAAAGTTTACCTATTGGGTCAATGGGTTGGTCATTGAGTAAACGATTGACAATTTCGACCAAAGTTGACATTTTTGGTCAAAGATTGACTCATTGGGTCAATAATTGGTCATTCGGTTAAAAACAGATTATTTTGACCAGAATTTAATTTATGGTCAAAAGTTGACCCATTGGGTCAATTGGGTGGTCACTATGTCAGAAATTGACCATTTTGAACAAAGTTAACTTTCCATCAAAAGTTGTTTTATTGGGTCAATGGTTTGGTCATTGGGTCAGAAATTGACAATTTTAACCAGACATAACTTTTTTGTCAAAAGTTGACCTATCGGTTAAATGGGGTGGCCATTAGGTAAAAAATTGACTATTTTGACCAAAACTGACTTTTTGGTCAAATGTTGACCTATTGGGTCAATAGGTTGTTCATTGGGTCAAAGATTGACCATTTAGACCAAAGTTGACTTTTTGGTCAAAAGTTAAACTATTGGGTCAATAAGTTAGTTCTTGGGTCTAGGATTGACCATTTTGACCAAAGTTTACTTTTTGGTCATTGGGTTAGAAATTAGTCATTTTGACGAAAGTTTACTTTTTGGTCGAAAAGTTAATATTTGATCGATGGGATGGTCATTAAGTCAAGTATTCACTAATTTTGACCAAAATTGACGTTTGGTCAAAAGTTGACCTACTTAGTCAATGGGTTGGTCGTTTGGTCAAGGATTGACAATTTTGACCAAAATTGTCTTTTTGGTCGAAGATTGACTTATTAGGTTCAATAATTGGTCATTAGGTCGAAAATTAATTATTTTGACTAAAATAGAATTTTTGGTCAAAAGTTGACCCATTGGGTTAACGGGGTGGACATTGGATTAGAAATTGACCATTTTGTCCAACGTTAACTTTTTGTTTAAAAGTTGACCTATTTGGTCAATAAGTTGGTACTATGGTCAAGAATTGATCATTTTGAACAAAGATAACTTTTTGGTCAAAAGTTGACCTATTGGGTCAATGAGTTGGTCATTGGGTCAAAATTTGATCATTTTGACCAAAATTGACTTGTTTGTCAAAAGTTGACCTATTGGGTCAATATGTTGGTCATGGGTAAAAAATTGACCATTTTGCCGAAGTTGACTTTTTGGTCAAAAGTTAACCTATTGGGTCAATGGGTTTGTCATTGGGTAACAGATTGACAATTTTGACCAAAGTTGATTTTTTGGTCAAAGATTGAATTATTGGGTCAATAATTGGTCATTAATTCAAAAATCAACAATTTTGACCAAAATTGACTTTTTGGTCAAAAATTGACCTAATAGGCCAATGGGTAGGTCATTGGGTCAACGGTTGATCATTTCGACCAAAGTTGACTTTTTGGTCATAGTTTGGCATCTTTGGGTCAATAATTGGGCATTAGATCAAAAATTGACTATTTTGACCAAAAATTGACTTTTTGGTCAAAAGTTAACTTATTACGACTGTGGGTTGGTCATTGGGTCAAGGATTGACCATTTTGACCAAAGTTGAATATCTGGTCAAAAGTTGACCTATTTGGTCAATGGGTTGGTCATTGATTAAAAAATTGACCATTTTGACCAAATCGACTTTTTGGTCAAAAGTTGACATATTTTGTCAATGTGCTGGTTATTGGGTTGGAAATTGACCATTTTGACCAAAATTGTATTTTTGGTCAAAAGTTGACCTATTTAGTCAATGGTTGGTCATTAGGCAAAATTTGATTATTTTGACCAAAATAGACTTTTTGGTCAAAAGTTGACATGTTAGGACAGTGGGTTGGCTTTTGGGTGAAGGATTGACCATTTTGACCAAAGTTGACTTTTTGGTCAGAGATTGGCATCTAGGTCAATAATTAGTCATTAGGTTAAAAATTAACTATTTTGACCAAAATTAACTTTTTGGTCAAAGGTTGACCTATTTGGTCAATGGGTTGGTCATTGGGTCACAGATTGACCATTTTGACCAAAGTTGACTTTTTGGTAAGAGATTGACTTATTGGGTCAAAAATTGGTCATTATGTCAAAATTGACTGTTTTGACCAAATTTGACTTTTTGGTCAAAAGTTGACCTATTGGGTCAATGGGTTGGACATTGGGTCGGGAATGACCATTTGGATCAAAGTTGAATTTTTGGTTAAAAGTTGACTTATTGATCGATGGGTTGGTCATTAGGTCGAACAATGACAATTTTGACAAATCGACTTTTTGGTCAAAAGTTGATATATTAGGTCAATGAGTTGGTCATTCGGTCGGAAATTGATGATTTTGACCAAAATTGAATTTTTGGTCAAAAGTTGACATATTAGGTCAATGGGTGGTCATTAGATCAAAAATTGATAATTTTGACCAAAATTGACTTTTTGGTCAAAAGTTGACCTATTGGGTCAATGGGTTGGTCATATGGTCAAGGATTGACCATTTTGACCAAAGTTGACTTTTTAGTCAAAAGTTGACCTTTTGGGTCAATGAGTTGGTTATTGGGTCAAGAATTGACCAAAGTTGACCTTTTGGTCATAGGGTCAAAAATTAACCGTTTTGACTAAAATTGACTTTATAGTCAAAAGTTCATCTATTTGATCAATGGGATGGTCATTAGGTCAAAATTGACAATTTTGATCAAAATTGACTTTTTGGTTAAAACTTTACCTAACTAGTCAATTGGTTGGTCATTTGATCGATGATTGTCGATTTTGACAGAAGTTGTCTTTTTGGTCAAAAGTTGACCTATTGGGTCAATGAGTTGGTTATCGGGTCAGAAATTGACCATTTTAACTAAACTTGACTTTTTTGGTCAAAAGTTAACCTTGGGTCAATGGGGTGGTTGTTAGGTTAAAAATTGACTATTTCGACTAAAATTTACTTTTTTGTCAATAGCTGACCAATTGGGTCATGGGTATGTCAATGTGTCAAGGATTGACCATTTTGACCAAAATAGACATTTTGGTCAAAAATTGACCCATTGGGTCTACGGAGTGGTCATTACGTCAAAAATTGACTATTTTGACCAAAATTATCTTTTTGGTCAAAAGTTGACCTTTTGGGTCAATGGGTTGGTAATTTGGCAAAGGATTGACCATTCTGACTAAAGTTGACTTTTTGGTAAAAGGTTAACATATTGGGTCAATGGATTGGTCATTGGGTCAAGGATAACCATTTTGAACAAAGTTGACTTTTTGGTAAGAGATTGACTTATTGGGTCAATAATTGGTCATTAGGTCAAAAATTAACCATTTTGACAAAAGTTGACCCATTGGCTCAGAAATTGATTGAATTTTTGGTCCAAAGTTGACCCATTGGCTCAACGTGGTGGTCATTAGGTCAGAAATTAACCATTTTGACAAAAGTTGACTTTTTTGTTAAAAGTTGACGTATTAGGTCAATGAGTTGTTAATTGGGTGAAGAATTGACCATTTGGACCAAAGATGACTTTTTGGTCAAAAATTGACCTATTGGGACAATGTGTTAGTCAATTAGTCAAGGATTGACCATTCTGGCCAAAGTTGACTTTCTGGTAAAAAGTTAACTCTTTGGGTCCATGGGTTGGTTATTGGGACAACGATTGATCATTTAGAACAAAGTTGACTTTTTGGTCAGAGATTGACTTATTGGGTCAATAATTGGTCATTAGGACAAAAAATGACTATTTTGACTAAAACTGATTTTTTGGTCAAAAGTTGACCTATTGGGTCAATAGGTTGGTCATTGGGTCAGTAATCGACCATTTTGACCAAAGTTAACTTTTTGGTCAAAAGTTGATCAATTGGGTCAATTAGGTGGTCATTATGTAAAAAATTTACAATTTTGACCAAAATTGACTTTTTGGTGAAACGTTGACCTATTTGGTCAATGAGTTGGTCATTATGTCATTAGTTGACTATTTTGACCAAAACTGACTTTTTGGTCAAAAGTTGACCTATTGGGTCCTTGGGTCAAAGATTGACCATTTTGACCATAGTTGTCTTTATTTGTCAAAAGTTGACCTATTGGGTCAATGTGTTGGTCATTAGTCGGATTGGTCATTTTGACCAATGTTGACTTTTTGGTCGAGACGAGCTTCTTCGGGTCAATAATTGGTCAACTAGGTCATAAATTGACTATTTTGACCAAAATTGAAATTATGATCAAAAGTTGACCCATTGGGTCAATGGGGTGGTCATTGGGTCATAAATTGACCATTTTAACCAAAGTTGACTTTTTGGTCAAAAATTGACATATTGGGTCAATTGGGTAGTCATTATGTCAAAAATTGACTATATTGTCCAAAATTGACTTTTTGGTCAAAGGTTGACCTATTGTGTCAATGGGTTGGTCATTGTGTCAAGGTTTGACTATTTTGATTAAAGTTCACTTTTTGGTCAAAAGTTGACGTATTGAGTCAATGGGTTGGTCATTGGGTCAAGGATTGACCATTTTGACCAAACTTGATTTCTTAGTCAGAGATTGACTTATTTGGTCAATAATTAGTCATTATGTAAAAAATTGACAATTTTGGTCAAAAGTTAACCTACTGGGTCTATGGGTTGGTCATTGGGTCAAGGATTGACCATTTTGACCAAAGTTGACTTTTTAGTCAGAGATTGGCTTACTGGGTCAATAATTGTTCATTAGGTCAAAAATTGACTATTTTGACCAAAATTGACTTTTTGGTCAAAAGTTGACCTATTGGGTCAATGGGTTGGTCATTGGGTCAAGGATTGACCATTTTGACGAAAGTTGACTTTTTGGTAAGAGATGTACTTATTGGGTCAATAATTGGTCATTAGGTCAAAAATTGTCTATTTTGACCAAAATTGACTTTTTGATCAAAAGTTGACATATTGGGTCAATGTTTTGGTCATTGGGTCAAGGATTGACCATTTTGACTAAAGTTGACTTTTTGGTCAAAAGTTGACCTTTTGGGTCAATGTGTTGGTTATTAGGTCTAGGATTGACCATTTTTACCAAAGTTCACTTTTCAGTCAAAAGTTCATCTATTTGGTCAATGAGATGGTCATTAGTTCAAAAAGTGACTATTTTGACCAAATTTAACTTTTTGATCAAAAGTAAACCTATTTAGTCAGTGGGTTAGTCAGTGGATCAAGGATTAATGATTTTGACAAAAGTTTTCTTTTTGGTCAAAAGTTTACTTATTACATCAATGGGTTGGTTATTGGGTCAGAAATTGACGATTTTAACTAAAGTTAATTTTTTGGTCAAAAGTTGACCTATTGGGTCAATGGGGTGGTTGTTAGGTTATAAATTGACTGTTTTGACCAAAAATTACATTTTTTGTTAAAGTTGACCAATTTGGTCAATGGGTATGTCATTGTGTCAAGGATTGACCGTTTGGACCAAAATTGGTATTTTAGTCAAAACTTGACCCATTTGGTCAATGGGGTGGTCATTAGGTTCAAAACTGACTTTTTTGACCAAAATTGTCTTTTTGGTCAAAAGTTGACCTATTGGGTTAATGAGTTGGTCATTTAGTCACGGATTGACCATTCTGACCAAAGATGACTTTTTGGGTAAACGTTAACTTATTAGGTCAATGGGTTAGTCATTATATCTAGGATTTACCATTTTGAACAAAGTTGACTTTTTGGTCAGAGCTTGACGTATTGGATCAATAATTAGTCATTTGGTCAAAAATTGACTATTTTGACCAAAATTGACTTTTTGGTCAAAAAGTTCACCTATTGGATCAATGGGTTGGTAATTGGGTCAGAAATTGACCATTTTGACTAAAGTTGACTTTTTGGTCAAAAGTTGACCTATTAGGTCAATTGGGTGGTCATTATGTCAAAAATTGATAATTTTGACCAAAATTGAATTTTTGGTCAAAAGTTAACTTGTTGGGTCACTGAATTGGTCATTATGTCAAAAATTTACTATTTTGACAAAAATTGAGTTTTTGGTCAAAAGTCGACTTATTGCGTTAATGGGTTGGTCATTGGGTCAAGGATTGACCATTGTGACTAAAGTTAACTTTTTGGTCAGAGATTAACTTTCTGGGTCATTATTTGGTCATTAGGTCAAAAATTGACTATTTAGACCAAAATTGAAATTTTGGTCAAAGGTTGACCCATTGGGTCAATGGGGTGGTCATTGGGTTAGAAATTGACCATTATGACAAAAGTTGATTTTTTGGTCAAAAGTTGACATATTGGCTCAATGGGTTGGTCATTAGGTAAAAAATTGACTATATTGACCAAAATTGTCTTTTTGGTCAAAAGTTAACCTATTGTGTCAATGGGTTGGTCATTGGGTCAAGGATTGACTATTTTTACTAAAGTTCACTTTTTGGTCAAAGGTTGAGCTATTAGGTCAATGGGTTGTTCATTAGGTCAAGGATTGACCATTTTGACCAAAGTTGACTTTTTGGTCAGATATTGACTTATTGGGTCAATAATTGGTCATTATGTCAAAAATTGATTATTTTGGTCAAATGTTAACCTATTGGGTCTATGGGTTAGTCATTGGGTTAAGGATTGACCATTTTGACCAATGTTGACTTTTCGGTCAAAAGTTGACTTATTGGGTTAATGGTCATTGGGTCAGAAATTGAACATTTTAACCAAACTTGTCTTTTTGGTCAAAATTTGACCTATTGGTATAATGGGGTGGTCATTAGGTCAAAAATTGACAATTTTGACCAAAACTAATTTTTTGGTCAAAAGTTGACCTATTGGGTCAGTGGGTTGGTATTGGGTCAAGGATTGACATTTTGACTAAAGTTGACTTGTTGGTCATTGGGTCAGAAATTAACCATTTTGACCAAAGTTAACTTTTTGGACAAAAGATTTTATATTTAGTCTATGGGATGGTCATTAAGTCAAAAATTGACTATTTTGACCAAAATTGACTTTTTGGTGAAAAGTTGACCTATTTAGTCAATGGGTTGGTAATTGGGTCAAGGATTGACCATTTTAACCAAAGTTATCTTATTGGTCAAAATTTGACCTAATTATTGGGTGAGAAATATAAAATTTTAACTAAAGTTGATTTATTAGTCAAATGTTGACCTATTTGGTCAATGGGGTGGTTATTAGGTTAAAAATTGACTATTTTGACAAAAAATTACTTTTTTGTCAAAAGTTGACAAATTGGGTTAATAAGTATGTCATTATGTCAAGGATTAACCATTTTGATTAAAATTGACATTTATGTCAAAAGTTGACCCTTGGGTTAATGGGGTAGTCATTATGTCAAAAATTGACTATTTTGACCAAAATTGTCTTTTTGGTCAAACGTTGACCTATTGGGTCAATGCGTTGGTCATTTGGTCAAGGATTGACCATTCTAACCAAAGTTGACTTTTTTATAAAAAGTTAACTCTTTGGGTCCACGGGTTGGTTATTGGGTCAAGGATTGACCATTTTGAACAAAGTTGCTTTTTTTCTCCGAGATTGACTTATTGGGTCAATAATTGGTCATTAGGACAAAAATTGACTATTTTGACTAAAATTGATTTTTTGGTCAAAAGTTGACCTATTGGGTCAATGGGTTGGTCATTGGGTCAGAAATTGACCATTTTGACCAAAGTTAACTTTTTGGTCAAAAGTTGATCGATTGGTCAATTGGGTGGTCATTATGTCAACAATTTAAAATTTTGACCAAAAATAAGTTTTTGGTGAAAAGTTGACTTATTGGGTCAATGAGTTGATCATTTTGTCAAAAGTTGACTATTTTGACCAAAATTATGTTTTTGGTCAAAAGTTGACCTATTGAGTCATTGGGTCAAAGATTGACTAATTTGACCATAGTTGACTTTTTTTGTCAAAAGTTGACCTATTGAGCCAATGTGTTAGTCATTGGGTCAAGGATTGACCATTTTGACCAATGTTGACTTTTTGGTAAGAGATTGGCTTACTAGGTCAATATTTGTTCATTAGATAAAAAATTGACTATTTTGACCAAAATAGAGTTTTTGGTCAAAAGTTGACCCATTGGGTCAATAGGGTGGTCATTGGGTCAGAAATTGACCATTTTAACCAAAGTTGACTTTTTGGTCAAAAATTGACAAATTGGGTCAATTGGGTGGTCATTAGGTCAAAAATTGACTATATTGACCAAAATTGACTTTTTGGTCAAAAAGTTGACCAATTGTGTCCAGGAGTTGGTCATTGTGTCAAGGTTTGACTATTTTGATTAAAGTTCACTTTTTGGTGAAAAGTTGACCTATTGGGTCAATGGGTTGGTCATTGGGTCAAAAATTGACCATTTTGACCATAGTTGATTTCTTGGTCAGAGATTGACTTATTGGGTCAATAATTGGTCATTAAGTAAAAAATTGATGCTTTTGGTCAAAAGTTGACCTACTGGGTCTATGGGATGGTCATTGGGTCAAGGATTGACAATTTTGATCAAAGTTGACTTTTTAGTCGGAGATTGGACTTATTAGGTCGAATAATTGTTCATTAGGTCAAAAATTGATTATTGTGAACAAAATTGATTTTTTGGTCAAAAGTTAACCTATTGGGTCAAGGATTGACCATTTTGACGAAAGTTGAATTTTTTGGTAACATATTGATGTATTGGGTCAATAATTGGTCATTAAGTCAAAAGTTGAATATTTTGATCAACATTGACTTTTTGGTTAAAAGTTAACTTATTGTGTCAATGTGTTGGTCATTGGGTTAAGGATTAACCATTTTGACTAAAGTTGACTTTTTGGTCAAATGTTGACCTTTTGGGTCAATGAGTTGATTATTAGGTCACAGATTTACCATTTTGACCAAAGTTGACTTTTCGGCAAAAGTTCATCTATTTGGTCAATGGGATGGTCATTAGTTCAAAAATTGACTATTTTGACCAAATATAACATTTTGGTCAAATGTTAATCTATTTAGTCAATGGGTTAGTCATTGGGTCAAGGATTAACGATTTCGACAAAAGTTTTCTTTTTGGTCAAAAGTTGACCTATTTGGTCAAAGGGTTGTTTTTAGGTCAGAAATTGGCCATTTTAACTAAAGTTGATTTTTTGGTCAAAAGTTGACCTATTGAGTTCATGGGGAGGTTGTTAGGTCAAAAATTGACTGTTTTGACCAAAATTTACTTTTTTGTCAGAAGTTGACCAATTTGGTCATTGGTATGTCATTGTGTCAAAGATTGACCGTTTGGACTAAAATTGGCATTTTGGTCAAAAGTTGACCCATTTGATCAACAGGGTGGTCATTAGGTTAAAAATTGATTTTTTTTTACCAAATTTTCTTTTTGGTCCAAAGTTGACCTATTGGGTCAATGGGTTGGTCATTTGGTCAAGGATTGACCATTCTGACCAAAGATGACATTTTGGTTATAAGTTAACCTATTGGGTCAATGGGTTGGTCATTAGATCAAGGATTGACCATTTTGAACAAAGTTGACTTTTTGGTTAGAGCTTGACTTATTGGATCAATAAGTGTCGCTTGGTCAAAGATTGACTATTTTGACCAAAATTGACTTTTTGGTTAAAAAGTTCGCCTATTGAGTCAATGGGTTGGTAATTGGGTCAGAAATTGACCATTTTGACCAAAGTTGACTTTTTGGTCAAAAGTTGACCTATTAGGTCGATTGGGTGGTCATTATGTCGAAAATTGATGATTTTGACCAAAATTGAATTTTTGGTTAGAGGTTGATCTATTGGATCTACGAGTTGGTCATTATGTCGAAAATTTACTATTTTGACCAAAATTGACTTTTTGTCGAAAGTTGACTATTGCTTCGATGGGTTGGTCATTGTGTTAAGAATTGACTATTTTTACTAAACTTCACTTTTTGGACAAAAGTTGAGCTATTGGGTCAATGCGTTGGACATTAGGTCAAGGATTGACCATTTTGACCAAAGTTAACTTTTTGGTCAGATATTGATATATTGCGTCATTAATTGGTCATTATGTCAAAAATTGATTATTTTGGTCAAGTGTTAACCTATTGGGTCTATGAGTTGGCCATTGGGTCAACGATTGACCATTTTGACCAATGTTAACTTTTTGGTCAAAAGTTGACTTATTGGGTTAATGGTCATTAAGTCAGAAATTGAACATTTTAACTAAACTTGACTTTTTGGTCAAAAGTTGACCTATTGGGTTAATGGGGTGGTCATTAGGTCAAAAATTGACAATTTTGACCAAAATTAATTTTTTGGTCAAAAGTTGACCTATTGGGTCAATTGGTTTGTATTGGGTCAAGGATTGATCATTTTGACCAAAGTTGACTTTTTAGTCAAAAGTTCACATATTGGGTCAATGGGTTGGTCAATGAGTAAAAGATTGACAATTTCGACCAAAGTTGACTTTTTGGTCAGAGATTTACATATTTGGTTAATAATTAATCATTCGGTCAAAAATTGTTTATTTTGACCAAAATTGACATTTTGGTCAAAAGTTGACCTAATGTGTTGATGGGTTGTTCATTAAATCAAGCATTGACCATTTTGACCAAAGTTGACTTTTTGGTCAAAAGTTGACTTTTTGGTCAAAAGTTGACCTATTGGGTCAATCAGTTGGTTATTGGGTCAAGGATTGACCATTTTGACTAAAGTTAACATTTTGGACATTGAGAAATTAACCATTTTGACCAAAGTTGACTTTTTGGTCAAAAGTTCTTCTATTTGGTCAATGGGATGGTCATTAGGTTAAAAATTGACTATTTTGACCAAATTTGACTTTTCGGTCAAAAGTTGACCTATTTAGTCAATGGGTTGGTCATTAGGTCAAGGATTGAGCCATTTTAACGAAGTTATCTTTTTGAGTCGAAAGTTGACTATTAGGTCGAAAGGGTTAGTTATTGGGTCGACAAATTGACATTTTAACTAAAGTTTATTTCTTAGTCAAAAGATGACCTGTTGGGTCATTGGGATGATTGTTAGGTTAAAATTTGACTATTTTGACAAAAATTTACTTTTTTGTCGAAAGTTGACCAATTGGGTCAAAGGGTATGTCATTTTGTCAAGGATTGACCATTTTGATCAAAATTGAAATTTAGGTCAAAAGTTGACCCCTTGGATTAATGGGTTAGTCATTGAGTCAAAAATTGATTATTTTGACCAAAATTATTTTTTTGGTCAAAAGTTGACCTATTGGGTCAATGGGTTGACCATTCTGACCAAAGTTGACTTTTTGGTAAAAAGTTAACCTATTGGGTCAATGGGTATGTCATTGGGTCAAGGATGGACCATTTTGAACAAAGTTGACTTTTTGGTCAGATATTGACTTATTGGGCCAATAATTGGTCATTAGGTCAAAAATTGACTATTTTGACTAAAATAGTCTTTTGGTCAAATGTTGACCTATGGGGTCAATGGGTTGGTCATTGGGTCAGAAATTAACCATTCTGACCAAAGTTGACTTTTTGTAAAAAATAGACCTCTTGGGTCAATTGGGTGGTCATTATATCAAAAATTTACAATTTTGACAAAAATAGACTTTTTGTCAAAAGTTGACCAATTGAGTCAATGGGTTGGTCATTATTAAAAAATTGACTATTTTAACCAAAATTGACGTTTTGGCCAAAAGTTAACCTATTAGGTCATTGGCTCAAAGATTGACATTTTGACTGTAGTTGAGTTTTTGGTCAAAAGATGACCTATTGGGTCAATGGGCTGGTCATTGGGTCAAGGATTGACCATTTTGACCAAAGTTGACTTTTTGGTCACAAATTGACTTCACTGGGTCGATAATTGGTCATTGGTCGAAAATAATCTATTTTGACAAAATTGAATTTTTAGCCAAAAGTTGACCCATTGGGTCAATTGGGTGGTCAGTGGGTGAGAAGTTGACCATTTTGACCAAAGTTGACTTCTTGTCAAAAGTTGACCTATTGGGTCTATGGGGTGGTCATTAGGTCAAAAATTGACTTTATTGGTCAAAAGTTGACCTTTTGTGTCAATGGGCTGGTCATTGTGTCAAGGATCGACTATTTTGGTCAAGAGATGACCTATTAGGTAAATGGGTTGGTCATTGAGTCAAGGATTGACCATTTTGACCAAAGTTAACTTTTTGGTCAAAAGTTGACCTATTGGGTTAATGGGTTGGTCAATTGGTAGAAGTTGACCATTTTAACCAAACTTAACTTTTTAGTCGAAGTTGACCGATTGGGTTAATAATGACTGTCATTAGTCGAAAATTGACAATTTTGACCAAAATTAACTTTTGGTAAAAATTTAACCTATTTGGTCGATGGGTTCGTCATTGGAGTTAAGGATTAACCATTTTGACCAAAGTTGATTTTTGCCAAAAGTTGACCTATTGGGTCAATGGGTTGGTCATCGAGTAAAAGATTAACAATTTCGACCAAAGTTGACTTTTTGGTCAAAGATTGACTAATTGGGTCAATAATTGGTCATTCGGTAAAAAATTGATTTTTTTGACCACAATTTCATTTTTGGTCAAAATTTCACCCGTTGGGTCAATTTGGTGGTCATTATGTCAGAAATTGACCATTTTGAACAAAGTTAACTTTCTGTCCAAAGTTGCTCTATTTGGTCAGTGGGTTGTTCATTGGGTTAAAAATTGACAATTTTGACCAAACATTACTTTTTTGTCAAAAGTTGACCTATCGGGTAATTGGGGTGGCCATTAGGTAAAAAATTAAATATTTTGACCAAAATTGTCTTTTTGGTCAAATGTTAACCTATTGGGTCAACGATTGACCATTTTGACCAAAGTTGACTTTTTGGTCAAAAGTTGAACTATTGGGTAAATAAGTTGGTTTTTGGGTCAAGGATTGACCATTTTGACCAAAGTTTACTTTTTGGTCATTGGGTTAGCAATTAGTCATTTTGATCAATGTTGACTTTTTGGACAAAAGTTCAACTATTTGATCAATGAGATGGTCATTAGGTCCAATATTCACTTTTTTGACCAAAATTGACTTTGTGGTCAAAATTTGACCTACTTAGTCGATGGGTTGGTTATTGGGTGAAGGATTGACCATTTTGACCAAAGTTGACTCTTTAGTCATAGATTGAATTATTGGGTCAATAATCGATCATTAGGACTAAAATTAATTATTTTAACTAAAATTGAATTTTTGGTCAAAAGTTGACCCATTGGGTCAACGGGGTGGACATTGGGTCAAAAATTGACCATTTTATCCAAAGTTAACTTTTTGGTTAAAAGTTGACCTATTTGGTCAATGAGTTGGTAATATGGTCAAGAATTGACCATATTGATCAAAGATGACTTTTTGGTCAAAAGTTGACTGTTAGATTGATGAGGTTGATCATTGGGCCAAAATTTGATCATTTTAACCAAAGTTGACTTGTCTGTCAAAAGTTGACTTGTCTGTCAAAAGTTGACCTATTGGGTCAATAGGTTGGTCATTGGGTAAAAAATTGACCATTTTGACTGAAGTTGACTTTTTTGTCGAGTTATTTGTTAGATTCGATGGGTTTGTCATTGGTTAACGGATTGATAATTTTGACCAAAGTTGATTTTTTGGTCAGAGATTGACTTATTGGGTCAATAATTGGTCATTAATTCAAAAATTGACTATTTTGACCAAAATTGACTTTTTGATAAAAAATTGACCTATTAAGCCAATGGGTTGGTCACTGCGTCAAGGATTGATCATTTTGACCAAAGTTGACTTTTTGGTTAAAGATTAACTCTCTAGGTCAATAATTCGTCATTAGGTCAAAAATTATTTATTTTCTTTTTGGTCAAAAGTTGACCTATTAGGAGAGTGGGTTAGTCATTGGGTCAAGGAATGACCATTTTGACCAAAGTTGAATATTTGTTCAAAAGTTGACCTATTTGGTCAAAAATTGACCTGTTAGGACAGTGGGTTGGTTTTTGGATGAAGGATTGATCATTTTGACCAAAGTTGACTTTTTGGTCAGAGATTGGCTTCTAGGTTAATAATTGGTCATTAGGATTAAAATTAACTATTTTGACCAAAATTAACTTTTTAGTCAAAGGTTGACCATTTTGGTCAATGGGTTGGTCATTGGGTCACGGATTGACCATTTTAACCAAAGTTAACTTTTTGGTAACATATTGACTTATTGGGTCAAAAATTGGTCATTAGGTCAAAATTTACTATTTTGAGCAAATTTGACTTTTTGGTAAAAGTTGACCTATTGGGTCAATGGATAGGACATTGGGTCAGGGATTGACCATTTGGATGAAAGTTGAATTTTTAGTCAAAAGTTGACCTATTGGGTCAAAGGGTTGGTCATTGGGTCAGACATTGACAATTTTGACCAAATCAACTTTTTGGTTATAAGTTGATATATTAGGTCAATGAGTTGGTCATTGGGTCGGAAATTGATGATTTTGACCAAAATTGACTTTTTGGTCAAAAGTTGACATATTGGGTCATTGGGTGGTCAGTAGGTCAAAAATTGACTATCTTGACCAAAATTGACTATTTTGACCAAAATTGACTTTTTGATCACAAGTTGACCTTTTGGGTCAATGGGTTGGTCATATGGTCAAAGATTGGCCATTTTGACCAAAGATGATTTTTTTGGTCAAAAGTTGACCTTTTGGGTCAATGAGTTAGTTATTGGGTCAAGGATTGACCAAAGTTGACTTTTTGGTAATTGGGTCAAAAATTAACCATTTTGACCAAAGTTGACTTTTTGGTCAAAAGTTCATCTATTTGATCAATGGGATGGTCATTAGGTCAAAAATTGACTATTTTGATGAAAATTGACTTTTTGGTTAAAAGTTTACTATTTAGTCGATTGGTTGGTCTTTTGGTCGATGATTGACGATTTTGACGAAGTTGTCTTTTTAGTCGAAAGTTAACTTATTAGATCGACGAGTTGGTTATTGGGTCGAGAAATTGACCATTTTAACTAAACTTGACTTTTTTGTCCAAAGTTAACTTTATTAGATTGATGAGGTGGTTGTTAGGTTAAAAATTGGTTATTTTGACTAAAATTTACTTTTACATCGAAAGTTGACCGATTAGGTCGATGATCGATGTGTCAAGGGTTGATCATTTTGACCAAAATAGACATTTTGGTCAAAAGTTGACCCATTGGGTATGTGGGGTGGTCATTAGGTCAAAAATTGACTGTTTTGACCAAAATTGTCTTTCTAGTCAAAAGCTGACCTTTTGGGTCAATAGGTTGGCAATTTAGCAAAGGATTGACCATTCTGACTAAAGTTGACTTTTTGGTAAATGGTTAACATATTGGGTCAATGGGTAGGTCATTGGGTCGAGGATAAATCGTTTTGAACAAAGTTGACTTTTTGGTCAGAGATTGACTTATTGGGTCAATAATTGGTCATTAGGTCAAAAATTGACTATTTTGACCAAAAATGACTTTTTGGTCAAAAGTTGACTTATTGCGTCAATGGGTTGGCCATTGGGTCAAGGATTGACCATTTTGACCAAAGTTGACTTTTTCTTCAGAGATTCACTTATTGGTCCAATAATTGGTCATTAGGTTAAAAATTACTTTTTTCGCTAAATGAAATTTTTGGTCCAAAGTTGCCCCATTGGCTCAACGTGGTGGTCATTGGGTCAGAAATTAACCATTTTTACTAAAGTTGACTTTTGGGTTAAAAGTTGACCTATTAGGTGAATGAGTTGTTAATTGGGTGAAGAATTGACCATTTGGACCAAAGATGACTTTTTGGTCAAAAGTTGACCTATTGAGACAATGGGTTGGTCATTTCGTCAAGGATTGACCATTCTGACCAAAGTTGACTTTCTGGTAAAAAGTTTACTCTTTGGGTCCATGGGTGAGTTATTGGGTCAAGGATTGACCATTTTGAACAAAGTTGATTTTTTTGTCAGAGATTGACTTATTGGGTCAATAATTGGTCATTAGGACAAAAATTGACTATTTTGACTAAAATTGATTTTTTGGTCGAAAGTTGACCAATTAGGTCAATGGTCAGAAATTGACCATTTTGACCAAAGTTAACTTTTTGGTCAAAAGTTGATCAATTGGGTCAATTGGGTGGTCATTCTGTCAAAAATTTACAATTTTAACCAAAATTGACTTTTTGGTGAAAAGTTGACTGTTAGATTGAAGAGTTGGTCATTGTGTCAAAAGTTGACTAATTTGACCAAAATTGACTTTTTGGTCAAAAGTTGACATATTGGGTCATTAGGTCAAAGATTGACCATTTTGACCATAGTTATCTTTTTTTATCAAAAGTTGACCAATTGGGTCAATGTTTTTGGTCAATAGGTCAAGGATTAACCATTTTGACCAATGTTAACTATTTGGTCAGGGATTGGCTTACTGGGTCAATAATTGGTCATTGGGTCAAAAATTGACTATTTTGACCAAAATTGAATTTTTGGTTAAAAGTTGACCCATTGGGTCAATGGGGTGGTCATTGGGTCAGAAATTGACCATTTTAACCAAAGTTGACTTTTTGACAAAACATTGACATATTGGGTTAATTGGGTAGTCATTATGTCAAAAATTGATTCTATTGTCCAAAATTGACTTTTTCGTCAAAAGTTGACCTATTGTGTCAATGGGTTGGTCATTGTGTCAAGGTTTGACAATTTTGATTAAAGTTCACTTTTGGTCAAAAGTTGACCTATTGGGTCAATGGGTTGGTCATTGGGTCAAGGATTGACCATTTTGACCAAAGTTTATTTCTTAGTCAGAGATTGACTTATTTGGTCAATAATTAGTCATTATGTAGAAAATTGACAATTTTTATCAAAAGTTGACATATTGGGTTTATGGGTTGGTCATTGGGTCAAGGATTGACCATTTTGACCAAAGTTGACTTTTTAGTCAGAGATTGGCTTACTGGGTCAATAATTTTTCATTAGGTCAAAAATTGACTATTTTGACCAAAATTGACTTTTTGGTCAAAAGTTGACTATTGGGTCAATGGGTTGGTCATTGGGTCAAGGATTGACCATTTTGACGAAAGTTGACTTTTTATAACTGATTGACTTATTGGGCCAATAATTTGTCATAAGGTCAAAAATTGACTATTTTGACCAAAATTGATTATTTAGACCAAAATTGACTTTTTGGTCGAAAGTTGACTTATTGGGTCAATGTGTTGGTCTTTGGATCAAGGATTGACCATTTTGACTAATGTTGACATTTTGGTCAAAAGTTGACCTTTTGGGTCAATGAGTTGGTTATTAGGTCAAGGATTGACCATTTTGACCAAAGTTGACTTTTCGGTCAAAAGTTCATCTATTTGGTCAATGGGATGGTCATCAGTTCAAAAACTGACTATTTTGACGAAATTTAAATTTTTGGTCAAAAGTAAACCTATTTAGTTAATGGGTTAGTTAATGGATCAAGGATTGATGATTTTGACAAAAGTTTTCTTTTTGATCAAAAGTTGACTTATTGCGTCAATGGGTTGGTTATTAGGTCAGAAATTGACCATTTTATTTAATGTTGATTTTTTCGTCAAAAGTTGACCTATTGGGTCAATGGGGTGGTTGTTAGGTTATAAATTGACTGTTTTGACCAAAAATTACTTTTTGTCAAATATTGACCAATTGGGTCAATGGGTAACTCATTGTGTCAAGGATTGACCGTTTGGACCAAAATTGGCATTTTGGTCAAAAGTTGACCCATTTGGTCAATGGGGTGGTCATTAGGTTCAAAACTGACTTTTTTGACCAAAATTCTCTTTTTTGTCAAAAGTTGACCTATTGGGTTAATGTGTTGGTCATTTGGTCAAGGATTGACCATTCTGATCAAAGATGACGTTTTGGTTAAAAGTTAACCTATTAGGTCAAAGGGTTGGTCGTTAGATCAAGGATTGACCATTTTGAACAAAGTTGACTTTTTGGTCAAAAAGTTCACCTATTAGATCAATGGGTTTGTAAATGGGTCAAAAATTAACCATTTTGACCAAAGTTGACTTTTTGGTTAAAAGTTGACGTATTAGGTCAGTTGGGTGGTCATTATGTCAAAAATTAACAATTTGACCAAAATTGAATTTTTGGTCAAAAGTTAACTTATTGGGTCACTAAGTTGGTCATTATGTAAAAAATTTACTATTTTGACCAAAATTGACTTTTTGGTCAAAAGTCGACCTATTGCGTCAATGGGTTGGTCATTGGGTCAAGGATTGACCATTTTGACTAAGGTTAACTTTTTGGTCAGAGATTGACTTACTGGGTCATTATTCAGTTATTAGGTCAAAAATTGACTATTTAGATAAAAATTGAAATTTTGGTCAAAAGTTGACCCATTGGGTCAATGGGGTGGTCATTGGGTTAGAAATTGACCATTATGACGAAAGTTGATTTTTTGGTCAGAAGTTGACATATTGGGTCAATTGGGTGGTCATTAGGTCAAAAATTAACTATTTTGATCAAAATTGACTTTTTGGTCAAAATTTGACCTATTGTGTTAATGGGTTGGTCATTGGGTCAAGGATTGACTATTTTTACTAAAGTTCACTTTTTGGTCAAAAGTTGAGCTATTGGGTCAATGGGTTGGTCATTAGGTCATGGATTGACCATTTTGACCAAAGTCGACTTTTTGGTCAGATATTGACTTATTGCGTAAACAATTGGTCATTTTGTCAAAAGTTGATTATTTTGGTCAAATGTTAACCAATTGGGTCTAGGGGTTACTCATTGGGTAAAGGATTAACAATTTTGACCAATGTTGACTTTTTGGTCTAAAGTTGACTTATTGGGTTAATGGTCATTGGATCAGAAATTGAACATTTTAACCAAACTTGACTTTTTGGTCAAAAGTTGACCTATTGGGTTAATGGGGTGGTCGTTAGGTCAAAAATTCACAATTTTAACCAAAATTAATTTTTTGGTCAAAAGTTGACCTGTTGGGTCAATGGGTTGGTATTGAGTCAAGGATAGACCATTTTGTCTAAAGTTGACTTTTTGGTCATTGGGTCAGAAATTAACCATTTTGACCAAAGATAACTTTTTGGTCAAAAGTTTTTCTATTTGGTCAACGGGATGGTCATTAGACCAAAGTTGACTTTTTGGTCAAAAGTTGACCTTTTTAGTCAATGGGTTGGTCATTTGGTCAAGGATTAACCATTTTAACCAAAGTTATCTTTTTGGTCGAAAGTTGACCTATTAGGTCAATGGGTTAGTTATTGGGTGAGAAATTGAACATTTTAACTAACGTTGATTTCTTAGTCAAAAGTTGACCTATTTGGTCAATGGGGTGGTTATTACGTTAAAAATTGACTAGTTTGACAAAAAAATACTTTTTTGTCAAAAGTTGACCAATTGGGTCAATAAGTATGTCATTATGTCAAGGATTGACCATTTTGATCAAAATTGACATTTACGTCAAAAGTTGACACCTTGGGTTAATGGGGTAATCATTAGGTCAAAAATTAACAATTTTGACCAAAATAGTCTTTTTTGTCAAAAGTTGACCTATTCGGTCAATAGGTTGGTCATTTGGACAAGGATTGACCATTCTGACCAAAGTTGACTTTTTTGTAAAATGTTAACTCTTTGGGTCCATGGGTAAGTCATTGTGTCAAGGATTGACCATTTTGAACAAAGTTGATTTTTTTGTCAGAGATTGACTTGTTGGGTCAATAATTGGTCATTAGAACAAAAATTGACTATATTGACTAAAATTAATTTTTTGGTCAAAAGTTGACCTATTGGGTCAAAGAGTTGGTCATTGGGTTGGAAATTGACCAGTTTGACCAAAGTTAACTTTTTAGTTAAAAGTTGATCGATTGGTCAATTGGGTGGTCATTATGTCAAAAAATTACAATTTTGACCAAAATTGATTTTTTTTAGTGAAAAGTTGACCTATTGGGTCAATGAGTTGGTCATTATGTCAATAGTTGACTAATTTGACCAAAATTGACTTTTTTGTCAAAAGTTGACCTGTTGGGGCATTGGGTCAAAGATTGACCATTTTGACCATAGTTGACTTTTTTGTACAAAGTTGACTTATTGGGTCAATGTGTTGGTCATTGGGTCAAGGATTGACCATTTTGACCAATGTTGATTTTTTGGTCGAAGATTGAACTGCTTGGATCGATATTTGGTCATTAGATTAAAGTTGTTATTTTGACCAAAATTGAATTTTTGGTAAAAAGTTGACCCATTGAGTCAATGAGGTCGTCATTGGGTCAGAAATTGACCATTTTAACCAAAGTTGACGTTTTGGTCAAAAATTGACAATATTGGGTCAATTGGGTGGGTCATTAGGTCAAAAATTGATTATATTAACCAAAATTGACTTTTTGGTCAAAAGTTGACCAATTGTCTCAATGAGTTGGTCATTGTGTTAAGGTTTGCCTATTTTGATTAAAGTTCACTTTTTGGTGAAAAGTTGACCTACTAGGTCAATGGGTTGGTCATTGGGTCAAGGATTGACCATTTTGATCAAAGTTGACTTTTTAGTCGAGAGATTGACTTCTTTGAGTCAATAATTGTTCATTAGGTCAAAAATTGACTATTTTGACCAAAATTAACTTTTTGGTCAAAGTTGACCTATTGGGTCAATAGGTTGATGATTGGGTCAAGGATTGAATATTTTGATGAAAGTTGACTTTTTGGTAACAGATTGACTTATTGGATTGATAATTGGTCATTAAGTCAAAAACTGACTATTTTGACCAAAATTGACTTTTCGATCGAACATTGACTTATTGGGTCAATGTGTTTGTCATTGGGTCAAGGATTGACCATTTTGACTAAAGTTGACTTTTTGGTCAAAAGTTAACCTTTTGGGTCAATGAGTTGGTTATTAGGTCAAGAATTGACCAAAGTTGACTTCTCGGTTAAAAGTTCATCCATTTGGTTAATGGGATGGTCATTAGTTCTAAAATTGACTATTTTGACCAAATTTGAGTTTTTGGTCAAAAGTTAACCTATTTAGTCAATGGGTTAGTCAGTAGATCAAGGATTGACGATTTTGAAAAAAGTTTTCTTTTTGGTCAAAAGTTAACTTATTGGGTCAATGGGTTGGTTATTCAGTCAGAAATTGACCATTTTAACTAAAGTTGATTTTTTGATCAAAAGTTGACCTATTGGGTCAATGGGGTGGTTGTTAGGTTATAAATTGATTGTTTTGACCAAAATTCACATTTTTGTTAAAAGTTCACCAATTGGGTCAATGGGTTTGTCATTAGATCAAGGATTGACCATTTTTAACAAAGTTGACTTTTTGGTCAAAGCTTGACTTATTGGATCAATAATTGGTCATTTGGTAAAAAATTGACTATTTTTGACCAAAATTGACTTTTTTTGGCCAAAAAATTCACCTATTGTATGAATGGGTTGGTGTTTGGGTCAGAAATTGACCATTTTGACAAAAGTTGACTTTTTGGTCAAAAGTTGACCTATTAGGTCAATTGGGTGGTCATTATGTCAAAAAATGACAATTTTGACCAAAAATGAATTTTTGATCAAAAGTTAACCTATTGGGTCACTTAGTTGGTCATTATGTCAAAAATTTACTATTTTGACCAAAATTGACTTTTTGGTCAAAAGTCGACCTATTGCGTCAATGGGTTGGTCATTGCGTCAAGGATTAACCATTTTGACTAAAGTTAACTTTTTGTTTTGGAGATTGACTTACTGGGTCATTATTTGGTCATTAGGTCAAAATTGATTTATTTAGACCAAAATTAAAATTTTAGTCGAAAGTTGACACATTAGTGCATGCGGTGGTCATTGGGTCAGAAATTGACCATTATGACAAAATTGATTTTTTTGAAAAAGTTGACATATTGGGTCAATGGGGTGGTCATTAGGTCAAAAATTGACTATATTGACCAAAATTATCTTTTTGGTCAAAAGTTGACCTATTGTGTCAATGAGTTGGTCATTGGGTCAAGGATTGACTATTTTTACTAAAGTTCACTTTTTGGTCAAAAGTTAAGCTATTGGGTCAATGGGTTGGTCATTAGGTCAAGGATTGACCATTTTGACCAAAGTTGACTTTATGATCAGATATTGACTTATTGGGTCAATAATTCGTCATTATGTCAAAAATTGATTTTTTTGGTCAAATGTTAACCTATCGGGTCTATGGGTTGGTCATTGGGTCAAGGATCGACCATTTTAACCAATGTTGACTTTTTGGTCAAAAGTAGACTTATTAGATTAATGGTCATTGGGTCAGAAATTGAACATTTTAACCAAACTTGACTTTTTGGCCAAAAGTTGACCTATTGGGTTAATGGGGTGGTCATTGGGTCAAAATTTGATAATTTTGAACAAAATTAATTTTTTGATCAAAAGTTGACCTATTGTGTCATTGGTTGGTTTTGGGTCAAAGATTGACCATTTTGACCAAAGTTGACTTTGTGGTCATTGGGTCAGAAATTAACCATTTTGGCCAAAGTTGACTTTCTGGTCAAAAGTTCTTCTATTTCGTCAATGGGATGGTCATTTGGTCAAAAAATGACTATATTGACCAAAATTGACTTTTTGGTCAAAAGTTGATCTATTTATTCAATGGGTTGGTCATTGGGTTAAGGATTGAACATTTTAACCAAAGTTATCTTTTTTGTCAAAAGTTAACCTATTAGGTCAATGGGTTGGTTATTGGGTGAGAAATTGAACATTTTAACTAAAGTTGATTTCTTAGTCAAAAGTTGACCTATTGGGTCAATGGGGTGGTTGTTATGTTAAAAATTGACTATTTTGACAAAAAATTACTTTTTTGTCAAAAGTTGACCAATTGGATTTTTGGTTATGTCATTATATCAGTGATTGACCATTTTGATCAAAATTGACATTTATGTCAAAAGTTGACTCCTTGGGTTAATGGGGTAGTCATTAGGTCAAAATTGACTATTTTGACCAAAATTGTCTTTTTGGTCAAAAGTTGACCTATTGGGTCAATAGGTTGGTCATTTGGTTAAGGTTGACCATTCTGACCAAAGTTGACTTTTTGGTAAAATGTTAACCATTTGGGTCAATGGGTAAATCATTGGGTCAAGGATGGACCATTTTGAGCAAAGTTGACATTTTGGTCAGATATTGACTAGTTGGGTCAATAATTGGTCATTATGTCAAAAATTGAGTATTTTGACTAAAATTGACTTTTTGGTCAAAAGTTGACCTACGGGGTCAATGGGTTAGTCATTAGGTCAGAAATTGACCATTTTACCAAAGTTGACTTTTTTGTCAAAAGTTGACCTACTGGTCAATTGGGTCGTCATTATATAAAAAATTGACAATTTTGACAAAAATTGACTTTTTGGTCAAAAGTTGACTTATTGAGTTAACGGGTTGGTCATTATGTCAAAAATTGACTATTTTGACCAAAATTGACATTTTGGTCAAAAATTGACCAATTGGGTCATTGTGTCAAAGATTGACCATTTGACTATATCTATGGGTCAATGGGTTGGTCAATGGGTCAAGGATTGACCATTTTGACCAAAGTTGACTTTTTGGTCAAGATTGACTTACTCGGTCAATAATTGGTCATTGGTCAAAAATTGACTATTTTGACCAAAATTGAATTTTTTGTCAAATGTTGACCCATTGGGGCAAAGGGGTGGTGAGTGGGTTAGAAATTGACCATTTTGACCAAAGTTGACTTTTTTTGTCAAAAGTTGACATATTAGGTCATTGGGGTGGTCATTAGGTCAAAATTTTACTTTATCGACAAAAAATGACTTGTTGGTCAAAAGTTGACCTATTGTGTCAATTGGTTGGTCATTGTGTCAAGGATTGACCATTTTGACTAAAGTTCACTTTTTGGTCGAAAGTGAAACCTATCGGATCGATGGGTCAGATCATTGGGTCGAGGATTGACCATTTTGTTCAAAGATGACTCTTTGGTCAGAGATTGACTTATTGGGTCAATAATTGATCATTATGTCAAAAATTGACTATTTTGATCAAAATTTGACATATTATGTCTATGGTTTGGTCATTGGATCAAGGATTGACCATTTTGACCAAAGTTGACTTTTTAGTTAGAGATTGGCTTACTGGGTCAATAATTGTTCCTTAGGTCAAAAATTGACTATTTAGACCAAAATTGACTTTTTGGTCAAAAGTTAACATTATGGGTCAATGTGTTGGTCAGTGGTTCAAGGATTAACCATTTTGACGAAAGTTGACTTTTTGGTAACATGTTGACTTTTTGGGTAAATAATTGGTCATTAGGTTAAAAATTATTTATTTTGACCAAAATTAACTTTTTGGTCAAAAGTTGACTTATTGGGTCAATGTGTTGGTCATTGGGCCAAGGATTGACCATTTTGACTAAAGTTGACTTTTTGGTCAAGCGTTGACCTTTCGGGTTAATGAGTTGGTTATTAGGTCAAGGATTGACCATTTTGACCAAAGTTGACGTTTCGATCAAAAGTTCATCTATTTGCTCAATGGGATGGTTATTATTTCAAAGATTAACTATTTTAACCAAAATGGACTTTTGGTCAAACGTTGACCTATTGGGTCAATGGGTTGGTCATTGGGTCAAGGATTGATCATTTTGACAAAAGTTTTCTTTTTTGTCAAAAGTTGATTTATTGGGTCAATGGGTTGGTTATTGTGTCAAAAATTGACCATTTTAACTAAAGTTGATTTTTTGGTCAAAAGTTGACCTATTGGATCAATGGGTTGGTTGTCAGGTTATAAATTGACTATTTTGACCAAAATTTATATTTTTGTCAAAAGTTGACTAATTGGGTCAATGGGTATGTCATTGTGTTAAGGATTGACAGTTTGGACAAAAATTGGCATTTTGGTCAAAAGTTGACCCTTTTGGTCAATGGGGTGGTCATTAGGTTAACAACTGACGTTTTTGACCAAAATTGTCTTTTTGGTCGAAAGTTGACTTATTGAGTTCGATGGGTTAGTCATTCGGTCGAGATTAACCATTCTGACCAAAGATGACTTTTTGGTTAAAATTTAACCTATTAGGTCAATGGGTTGGTCATTAGATCCAGGAATGGCCACTTTGAACAACGTTGACTTTTTGGTTAGAGCTTGACTTATTGGATCAATAATAGGTCATTTGGACAAAAATTAACTATTATGACCAAATTGACTTTTCGTTCAAAAAGTTCACCTATTGGATCAATGGGTAGGTAATTGGGTCAGAAATTGACCATTTTGACCAAAGTTGACTTTTTGGTCAAAAGTTGACCAATTAGGTCAATTGGGTGGTCATTATGTCAAAAATTGACAATTTTGACCAAATTTGAATTTTTGGTCAAAAGTTGACCTATTAGGTTAGTGAGTTGGTCATTATGTCAAAAATTTACTATTTTGATGAAAATTGACTTTTTGGTCAAAGTCGACTGTTGCATCGATGGGTTGGTCGATTGGGTCAGGATTAATCATTTTGACTAAAGTTAACTTTTTAGGTCAGAGAGATTGACTTTACGTTGGGTCATTATTTTGGTCATTAGTGACGAAAATTGGACTTATTTAGACTAAAATTGAATATTTTGGTCGAAAGTTGACATATTGGATGTCGATGGGGTGGTCATTAGGTCGAAAATTGACTATATTGACCAAGAATTGTCTTTTTGGTCGAAAAGTTGATTCTGATTATGATCGATGGGTTGGTCATAAGGTCGAAGGATTGATTATTTTTCTTAAAGTTCACTTTTTGTCGAAAGTTGAGATTATTGGGTCGATTGGGTTGGTCATTAGGTCGAGGATTTACCATTTTAATAAAAGTTGAGTTTTTGGTCGGATATTGACTTATTAGGTCGATAATTGGTCATTATGTCGAAAATTGATTATTTTGATCGAATGTTAACCTATTGGGTGCTATGGGTTGGTCATTGGGTCAAGGATTGACCATTTTAACCAATGTTGACTTTTTGATCAAAAGTTGACTAATTGGTTTAATGGTCATTGGGTCAAAAATTGAACATATTTACCAAACTTGACTTTTTGGTCAAAAGTTGACCTATTGGGTTGATGGGGTGGTCATTAGGTCAAAAATTGACAATTTTGACCAAAATTAATTTTTTGGTCAAAAGTTGACCTTTTGGGTCAGTGGGTTGGTATTGGGTCAAGGATTGACCATTTTGACCAAAATTGACTTTTTAGCGATTGGGTTAGAAATTATCATTTTGACGCAAAGTTGACTTTTTGGTCGAAAAGTTCTTATTTGGTCGATGGGATGGTCATTAGGTCAAAAATTGACTATTTTGACCAAAATTACTTTTTTGGTCAAAAGTTGACCATTTTGGTCAATGGGTTGGTCATTGGGTCAAGGATTGACCATTTTAACCAAAGTTATCTTTTTAGTCAAAAGTTGACCTAATTGGTCAATGGGTTGGTTATTGGGTGAGAAATTGAACATTTAACTAAAGTTGATTTCTTAGTTAAAAGTTGACCTATTGGGTCAATGGGGTGGTTGTTAGGTTAAAAATTGACTATTTTGACAAAATTTTACTTTTTTGTCAAAAGTTGACCAACTGGGTCAATGGGTATGTCATTATGTCAAGGATTGACCATTTTGATTAAAATTGACATTTATGTCAAAAGTTGACCCCTTGGGTTAATGGGGTAGTCATTACGTCAAAAATTAACTATTTTGACCAAAATTGTCTTTTTGGTCAAAAGTTGACCTATTGGGTACATGGGTTGGTCATTTGGTCAAGGATTGACCATTCTGACGAAAGTTGACTTTTTGGTAAAAATTTAACTGTTAGATCGATGGGTCAGTCATTGGGTCGAGGATGGACCATTTTGAACAAAGTTGACTTTTGGTCGGATATTGACTTGTTGGATTCGATAATTGGTCATTATGTCGAAAATTGACTTATTTTGACTAAAATTGACTTTTTGGTCGAAAGTTGACTATGAGGTCAAAGAGTTGGTCATTGGGTCAGAAATTGACCATTTTGACTAAAGTTGACTTTTTTGTTAAAAGTTGACCTACAGGTCAATTGGGTGGTCATTATATCAAAAAATGACAATTTTGACCAAAATTGACTTTTTGGTCAAAAGTTGAATTATTGAGTTAATGGGTTGGTCATTATGTCAAAAATTAACTATTTTGACCAAAATTGACGTTTTGGTCAAAAGTTGACCTATAGGGTCAATGGGTTGGTCATTGGGTCAAGGATTGACCATGTTGACCATAGTTGACTTTTTAATCAGAGATTGACTTACTTGGTCAATTATTGGTCATTGGTAAAAAATTAACAATTTTAACCAAAATTGAATTGTTTTCCAAAAGTTGACCCATTGGGTCAATGGGGTGGTGAGTGGGTTAGAAATTGACCATTTTGACCAAAGTTGACTTTTTTTGTCAAAAGTTGACATATTGGGTCAATGGGTTGGTCATTAGGTCAAAAATTTACTTTGTGGTCAAAAGTTGACCTATTGTGTCAATTGATTGGTTATTGTATCAAGGATTGACTATTTTGACTAAAGTTGACTTTTTCATCAGAGATTGACTTATTGGGTCAATAATTGATCATTATGTCAAAAATTGACTATTTTGGTCAAAAGTTGACATATTAGGTCTATGGGTTGGTCATTTGGTCAAGGTTTGACCATTTTGACCAAAGTTGACTGTTTGGTCAAAAGTTAACCTTTTGGGTTAATGGGTTGGTCATTTGGTAAGAAGTTGACTATTTGGGTTAATGACGTGGTCATAAGGTTAAGAATTAACAATTTTGACCAAAATTAACTTTTTGGTAAAAAATTAACCTATTGGGTCAATATGTTGGTCATTGGGTCAAGGATTAACCTTTCTGACCAAAGTTGATTTTTTGGCAAAAAGTTGACCTATTCGGTCAATGGGATGGTCATTGAGTAAAAGATTGAACTATTCGACCGAAAGTTGACTTTATGGTCGGAGATTGACTTCTTAGGTCGATAATTGGTCATTCGGTCGAAAATTGATTATTTTGACACGAATTTAATTTTTGGTCGAAAGTTGACCCATTGGATTGATTGGGTGGTCGAAAATGTTAGAAATTGACCATTTTGACCAAAGTTAACTTCTAGTCGAAAGTTATCTGATAGAGTCGATGGGTTGGTCATTGGGTCGAAATTAATGATTTTGACCGAAACTTATTTTTGTCGAAAGTTGACTATCGAATTGATGGGGTGGTCATTAGGTAAAAGATTATTTATTTTGACCAAAATTGATTGTTTGGTCGAATGTTGACTTATTAGGTCGATAGGTTGTTCATATGGTCGAGGATTGACCATTTTGACGAAAGTTGGCTTTTTGGTCGAAAGTTGACTTATTGGATCGATGAGTTGGTTCTTGGGTGAAGGATTGACCATTTTGACCAAAGTTGACTTTTTGGTCAATGGGTCAAAAACTAACCATTTTAATCAAAGTCGACTTTTTGGTTAAAAGCTCATCTATTTGATCAATGGGATAGTTATTAGGTCAAAAATTGACTATTTTGACCAAAATTGACTTTTTGGTTAAAAGTTGACCTATTTAGACAATTTGTTGGTCATTGGGTCAACGATTGACGATTTTTACAGAAGTTATTTTTTGGTCGAAAGTTGACTGTTAGATTGATGAGTTGGTTATTGGGTCAGAAATTGACCATTTTAACAATACTTGACTTTTTGGTCAAAAGTTGACCTATTCGGTCAATGGGTTGGTTGTTATGTTAAAAATTGACAATTTTGACCAAAATTTACTTTTTTTATCAAAAGTTGACCGATTGGGTCAATGGGTATGTCAATGTGTCAAGGATTGACCATTTTGACCAAATTAGACATTTTGGTCAAAAGTTAACCCATTGGATCAATGGGGTGGTCATTAGGTCGAAAATTAGTTATTTTGACCAAAATTATCTTTTTGGTCAAAAGTTGACCTATTAGGTCAATGGGTTGGTAATTGGGTGAAGGATTGACCATTCTGACTAAAGTTAACTTTTTGGTAAAAGGTTAACATATTGGGTCAATGGGTTGGTCATTGGGTAAAGGATAAATCATTTTGAACAAAATTGACTTTTTAGTCAAAGATTGACTTATTGGGTCAATAATTGGACATTAAGTAAAAAATTGAGTGTTTTAACCAAAATTGAATTTTTGGTCAAAATTTGATCTATTGGGTCAATGTGTTGGTCATTGGGTCAAGGTTTGACCATTTTGACCAAAGTTAACTTTTTGGTCAGAAGTTGACCTCTAATGGATCGATCGGTTGGTCATTAGGTCGAGGATTGACCATTTTGACCAAAGTTGATTTTTTGTTCGGAGATTGACTTATTGGGCCGATAATTGGTCATTACGTTAAAAATTACTTTTTGCCAAATTGAATTTTTGGTTGAAAGTTGCCCGCGTTGAGGTCGAGGTGGTGGTCATTGGATCAGAAATTAACCATTTTGACAATGTTGCTTTTTGGTTAAAAGTTGACCTATTAGGTAAATGAGTTGTTAATTGGGTGAAGAATGACCATTTTGACCAAAGATGATTTTTTGGTCAAAAGTTGACCTATTGTGTCAATGGGTTGGTCATTTGGTCAAGGATTGACCATTCCGACCGAAGTTATCTTTTTGGTAAAAAGTTAACTCTTTGGGTCCATGGGTTGGTTATTGGGTCAAGGATTGACCATTATGAACAAAGTTGATTTTTTGGTCAGAGATTGACTTATTGGGTCAATAATTGGTCATTAGGACAAAAATTGACTATTTTGACTAAAATTGATTTTTTGGTCAAAAGTTGACTAATTGGGTCAATGAGTTGGTCATTAGGTCAGAAATTGACCATTTTAAGCAAAGTCAACTTTTTGGTCAAAAGTTGATCTATTGGGTCAATTGGGTGGTCATTATGTCAAAATTTTTCAATTTTGACCACAAATTACATTTTGGTGAAAAGTTGACCTATTAGGTCAATGAGTTGGACATTATGTCAAAAGATGACTATTTTGACCAAAATTGACTTTTTGGTCAAAAGTTGACCTATTGGGTCATTGGGGCAAAGATTGACCATTTTGACCAAAGTTAACTTTTTCGTCAAAAGTTGATCTAGTGGGTCAATGTGTTGGTCATTGGGTCAAGGATTGACCGAGTTTGACCAATGTTGACTTTGGTCGAAGATTGACTTACTTGGTCGATAATTGGTCATTAGGTCGAAAATTGACTATTTTGACCAAAATTGAATTTTGGTCAAAAGTTGATCCATTTGGTCAATAGGGTGGTCATTATGTCAGAAATTAACCATTTTAACCAAAGCTAACTTTTTGGTAAAAATTTGACATATTGAGTCAATTGGGTGATCATTAGGTAAAAAATTGACTATATTGACCAAAATTGACTTTTTGGTCAAAAGTTGACTTATTGTGTCAATGGGTTGGTCATTGTGTCAACGTTTGACTATTTTGATTAAAGTTCACTTTTTGGTCAAAAGTTGACCTATTGGGTCAATGGGTTGGTCATTAGGTCAATAATTGGTCAATATGTAAAAAATTGACAATTTTGGTCAAAAGTTGACCTACTGGGTCTATGGGTTGGTCATTGGGTCAAGGATAAACCATTTTCACAAAAGTTGACTTTTAGTCAGAGATTTGCTTACTGGGTCAATAATTGTTCATTAGGTCAAAAATTGATTATTTTGACCTAAATTGGTTTTTTGGTCAAAAGTTGACATATTTTGTCAATGGGTTGGTCATTGGGACAAGGATTGATCATTTTGACGAAAGTTAATTTTTTGGTAACATATTGACTTATTGGGTCAATAATTAGTCATTAGGTCAAAAATTGTCTATTTTGACCAAAATTGACTTTTTGGTCAAAAGTTTACTTATTTGGTCAATGTGTTGGTCATTGGGTCAAGGATTGACCATTTTGACTAAAGTCGACTTTTTGGTTAAAAGTTGACCTTTTGGGTTAATCAATTGGTTATTAGGTCAAGGATTGACCATTTTGACCAAAGTTAACTTTTCGGTCAAAAGTTTATTTCTTTGGTCAATGGGATGCTCATTCGTTCAAAAATTGACTATTTTGACCAAATTTGACTTTTTGGTCAAAGTTAACCTATTTAGTCAATGGGTTAGTCATTTGGTCAATGATTGACGATTTTGACAAAAGTTTTCCTTTTTGGTTAAAAGTTGACCTATTTGGTCAATGGGTTGTTTTTGGGTCAGAAATTGACCATTTTAATTAAAGTTGATTTTTTGGTCAAAAGTTGACCTATTGGGTCAATGGGGTGGTTGTTAGGTTAGAAATTGACTGTTTTGACCAAAATTTACTTTTTTGTCAAAAGTTGACCTATTGCGTCATTGGTATGTCATTGTGTCGACGATTGGCCGATTTGGACGAAAATTGGCATTTTGGTCGAAAGTTGACTCATTTGATCGATGAGGTTGTTATTAGGTTAAAAATTGACTTTTTTGCGAAATTATCTTTTTGGTCGAAAGTTGACGTATTGGGTCGATGGGTTAGTCATTTGGTCGAGGATTGACCATTCTGACCATAGATGACATTTTGGTTATAAGTTAACCTATTGGGTCAATAGGTTAGTCATCAAGGATTGACCATTTTGAACAAAGTTGACTTTTTAGTTAGAGCTTGACTTATTGGATCAATAAGTGTCGTTTGGTCAAAAATTGACTATTTTGACCAAAATTGACTTTTTGGTCAAAAAGTTCGCCTACTGGGTCAATGGGTTGGTAATTGGGTCATAAATTGACTATTTTGACCAAAGTTGATTTTTTTGGTCAAAAGTTGACCTATCGAGTCGATTAGGTGGTCATTATGTTAAAAATTGACAATTTTGACCAAAATTGATGTTTTGACGAAGGTTGACCTATTGGATCATCGAGTTGGTCATTATGTCGAAAATTTACTTATTTTGGACCAAAATTGACTTTTTGGTCGAAAGTTGACTGTTGCGTCGATGGGTTGGTCATTGGGTCGAGGATTGACCATTTTGACTAAAGTTAACTTGTTGTTCAAAGATTGACTTGTTCGGGTCACTATTTGGTCGATGGTCAAGATTGTTATTAGACAAAATTGAAATTTTGTTCAAAAGTTGTGTCATTGGGTCAATGGGGTGGTCTTTGGATCAGAAATTGACCATTATGACAAATGTTGACTTTTTGGTCAAAAGGTGGCATATTGGGTGAATGGGGTGGTCATTAGATTAAAAATTGACTATATTGACCAAAATTGTCTTTTTGGTCAAAGGTTGACTTATTGTGTCAATGTGTTGGTCATTGTGTCAAGGATTGACTATTTTTACTAAAGTTCACTTTTTGGACAAAATTTGAGCTATTGGGACAATGTGTTGGTCATTAGGTCAAGGATTAACCATTTTGACCATAGTTAACTATTTGGGCAGATATTGACTTATGGGGTCAATAATTGGTCATTATTTCAAAAAATGATTATTTTGGTCAAATGTTAACCTATTGGGTCTAGGAGTTGGCCATTGGGTCAAGGATTGACCATTTTGACCAATGTTGACTTTTTGGTCAAAAGTTGACTTATTGGGTTAATGGTCATTAGGTCAGAAATTGAACATTTTAACTAAACTTAACTTTTTGGTCAAAAGTTGACCTATTGGGTTAATGGGGTGGTCATTAAGTCAAAAATTGACAATTTTGACCAAAATTAATTTTTTGGTCAAAAGTTGACCTATTGGGTCAGTGGGTTGGTATTGGGTCAAGGATTGATCATTTTGACCAAAGTTGACTTTTAGTCGAAAGTTGACCTATTGGGTCGATGGATTGGTCATCGAGTAAAAGATTGACGATTTTCGACCAAAGTTGACTTTTTTGTCAGAGATTTACATATTTGGTCAATAATTGGTCATTCGATCAAAAATTGTTTATTTTAACCAAAATTTAGTTGTTGGTCAAAAGTTGACCCATTTGGTCAATTTGGTAGCCATTATGTCAAAAATTGACCATTTTGAACAAAGTTGACTTTTTGTCAAGTCGACTGATGGGTCGATGGGTTAGTTATTGGGTCGAAATTTACAATTTTGATCGAAACTTGATTTTTTGTCGAAAGTTGACTGTTGGTCGATGGGGTGTTCATTAGGTAAAAATTTAACTATTTTGACCAAAATTGACTTTTTGTTTAAAAGTTGACTTATTGGGTTAATGGGTTGTTCATTACATCAAGGATTGACCATTTTGACCAAAGTTGACTTTTTGGTCAAAAGTTGACCAATTTGGTCAATGAGTTGGTTATTGGGTCAAGTATTGACCATTCTAACCAAAGTTAACTTTTTGGTCATTGGGTCAGAAATTAACCATTTTGACCAAAGTTGACTTTCTGGTCAAAAGTTCTTCTATTTGGTCATTGGGATGGTCATTAGGTCGAAAATTACTATTTTGACCAAGTTGCTTTTGGTCAAAAGTTGACCTATTTAGTCAATGGATTGGTCATTTGGTCAAGGATTGACCATTTTAACCAAAGTTATCTTTTAGGTTAAAAGTTGACCTATTATGTAAATGGGTTGGTTATTGGTTGAGAAATTGAACATTTTAACTAAAGTTGATTTCTTAGTCAAAAGTTGACCTATTGGGTCATTGGTGTGGTTGTTAGGTTAAAAATTGACTATTTTGACAAAAATTTACTTTTTCGTCGAAAGTTAACCGATTGGATTCGATGGGTATGTCATTATGTCGAGGATTGACCATTTTGATCAAAATTGAAATTTATGTCAAAAGTTGACCCCTAGGGTTAATGAGGTAGTCATTAGGTTAAAAATTGACTATTTTGACCAAAATTGTCTTTTTGGTCAAAGGTTGGCCTATTGGGTCAATGGGTTGGTCATTTGGTAAAGGATTTGACCATTCGACCGAAGTTGACTTTTTGGTAAAACGTTAACTGTTGGATTGATAGGTCGATCATTGGGTTAAGGATGGATCCATTTTGAATAAGATTTGACCTTTTGGTCGGATATTGACTTATTGGGTCGATAATTGGTCATTATGTCGAAAATTGAGTATTTTGACTTAAATTGACTTTTTGGTCAAAAGTTGACCTATGGGGTCAATGGGTTGGTCATTGGGTCAGAAATTGACCCTTTTGACCAAAGTTAACTTTTTTGTCAAAAGTTGACCTCTTGGTTCAATTTGGTGGTCATTATATCCAAAATTGACAATCTTGACAAAAATAGACTTTTCGGTTAAAAGTTAACCTACTGCGTCAATGGGTTGTTCATTATTCAAAAATTGACTATTTTGACCAAAATTGACGTTTTGGTCAAAAGTTGACCTATTGGTTCCTTGGGTCAAAGATTGATCATTTTGACCATAGTTGAGTTTTTGGTTAAAAGTTGACTGTTAGATTGATGGGTTGGTCGTTAGGTCGAAGTTGATCGATTTTGATCAAAGTTGAAATTTTGGTCGAGAGATTGACTTCTTGGAGATTCGATAATTGGTCATTGGTCGAAAATTGAATATTTTGACCGATATTGAATTTTTGCCAAAAGTTGACCCATTAGGTTCGATGGGGTGGTGGTGGGTTCGAAATTGACCATTTTGACCAAAGTTGACTTTTTTGTTAAAAGTTGACATATTGGGTCAATGATACAGTCATTAGGTCAAAAATTTACTTTATTGACCAAAAATGACTTTTGGTCGAAAGTTGACTTATTGTGTCGATTGGTTAGTTATTGTATCGAGGATTGATTATTTTGACTAAAGTTTACTTTATGGTCGAAAGTTGACTGATTAGGTCGATGGGTTGGTCATTAGGTCGAGGATTAACCATTTTGATGAAAGTTGAACTTTTTGGTCGAGATTGACTTATTGGGTCGATAATTGATCATTATATCAAAAATTGATTATTTTGGTGAAAAGTTGACATTTTAGATCTATGGGTTGATCATTGGGTCGAGGATTGATATTTTGACCAAAGTTGACTTTTGGTCGAAAGTTGACCATTTTGGGTTAATGGGTTGGTCTTTAGGTAAGAAGTTGACCATTTTAGCCAAACTTGACTTTGTGGTCGAAAGTTGACGGTTGGGTTAATGACGTGGTCATTAGGTCGAGAATTGACGATTTTGACCAAAATTAACTTTTTGGTAAAATTTTGACCTATTAGGTCGATGGGTTGGTCATTGGGTCGAGGATTAACCTTTTTTTACAAAGTTGATTTTTTGGCCGAAAGTTGACTATTAGATTGATGGGTTGGTCATTGAGTATAAGATTGACAATTTCGACCAAACTTGACTTTTGGTCAGAGATTGAATTCTTAGGTCAATAATTGGTCATTCGGTCAAAATTGATTATTTTGGTCAAAAGTTGACCCATTGGGTCAATTGGGTGGTCATAATGTCATAAATTGACCATTTTGACCAAAGTTGACTTTCTGTCAAAAGTTGTCATGTTGGGTCAATAGGTTGGTCATTGGGTCGAAAATTGTGATTTTGACCGAACTTAACTTTTTTGTCGAAAGTTGACTGTCGAGGTCGATGGGGTGGTCATTAGGTAAAAAATTGACTATTTTAACCAAAATTGACATTTTGGTCAAATGTTGATGTATTGGGTCAATAGGTTGTTCATTGGGTCAATGATTGACCATTTTGACCAAAGTTTACTTTTTGGTAGTTGGGTTAGAAATTAACCATTTTGACCAAAGTCCTTTTTTTGGTCAAAAGTTCAACTATTTTGTCAATGGGATGGTCATTAGGTCAAATATTGACTACTTTGACCAAAATTGACTTTTTTGTCAAAAGTTGACCTCTTTAGTCAAAGGGTTGGTCATTGGGTCGAGGATTGACCATTTTGACTAAATATGACTTTTTGGTCTGAGATTGACTTATTGGGTCAATAATTGGTCATTAGTTTAAAAATTAAGCAGCAAAGTCGATTTTGACAAAAATTAAATTTTTGATAAAAAGTTGACTCATTTAGTCGACGAGGTAGTCATTGGGTCGGAAATTGACCATTTTGTCGAAAGTTAACTTTTTGGATAATAACCTATTTGGTCAATGAGTTGGTAATTAGGTCAAGAATTGACCATTTTAACCAAAGATGACTTTTTGGTCAAAAGTTGACCTATTGGGTTAATGGGTTGGTCATTGGCTCAAAAATTGACCATTTTGACCAAAGATGACTTTTTGGTCAAAAGTTGACCCTTTGGTTCAATGGGTTGGCATTAGGTCAAAAAATTAGTACATTTTGACCGAAGTTGACTTTTTGGTTGAATGTTAACTTGATTAAGTCGAGGGTGGACATTTGGTAAAAAATTAACTATTTTGACCAAAATTGACTTTTTAGTCAAAAATTGACTTATTGGGTCAATGGGTTTATCATTGGGTAATGGATTGACCATTTTGACCAAAGTTGACTTTTGGTCAGAGATTGACTTATTTGGTTAATAATTGGTCATTAATTCAAAAATTGATTATTTTGACCAAAATTGACATTTTGGTCAAATGTTGACCTATTAGGCCAATGGGTTGGTCATTGGGTTAAGGATTAATCATTTAGACCAAAGTTAACTTTTTGGTCAAATATTGACTTATTGGGTCAATAATTGGTCATTAGGTTAATAATTGACTATTTTGACCAAAATTTACTTTTTGGTCAAAAGTTCACCAACGAGTCAATGGGTTGGTCGTTGGGTCAAGGATTGAACATTTTGACCAAAGTTGAATATTTGGTCAAAAGTTGACCTTTTGGGTCAATGTGTTGGTTATTAGGTCAGAAATTGATTATTTTGAACAAAATCGACTTTTTGGTCAAAAGTTGACATATTAGGTCAATGTGTTGGTCATTGGGTCTGAAATTGACCATTTTGACCAAAATTGACTTTTTGGTCAAAAGTTGACCTATTTGGTCAATTTATGGTCATTAGGTCATAATTGATTATTTTGACCAAAATTGACTTTTTGGTCAAAAGTTGACCTATTGGGTCAGTGGGTTGGTTATTGGGTGAAGGATTGACCATTTTTACCAAAGTTGACTTTTTGGTCAGAGATTGGCTTCTGGGTCAATAATTTGTCATTAGGTTAAAATTAAGCTATTTTAGCAAAATTAACTTTTAGTCGAAGTTGACTATTGGTTGATGGGTTGGTCGTTGAAATTGAGATTGTCGATTTTGACGAAGTTTACTTTTTGGTATGATTGACTTATTGGGTCGATAATTGGTCATTTAGGTCGAATATTGACTATTTTGATCAAAATTGACTTTGTGGTCAAAGTTGTCTGATTGAGATCGATGGGTTGGTCATTGGGTTAAGGATTGACCAATTTGGACGAAGTTTAATTTTTGATCGAAAGTTGACTGTTAGATTCGATGGGTTGGTCATTAGGTCAGAAATTGACCATATTCACCAAATCGACTTTTTGGTCAAAAGTTGACATATTACGTCAATGTGTTGATCATTGGGTCGGAAATTGATCCTTTTGACCAAAATTGACTTTTTGGTCAAAAGTTGACATATTGGGTCAAAGGGTGGTCTTTAGGTCAAAAATTGATTATTTTAACCAAAATTAATTTTTTGGTCAAAAGTTCACCTATTGGGTCAATGAGTTGGTTAATGGGTCAAGGATTGTCCATTTTGACGAAAGTTGACTTTTTTGTCAAAAGTTGTCCTATTGGGACAAGGATTGACCATTTTGACCATAGTTGACTTTTTGGTCATTTGGTCAAAAATTAATAATTTTGACCAAAGTTTACTTTTTGGGCAAGAGTTCATCTATTTGATCAATGGATTGGTCATTAGGTGAAAAATTGACTATTTTGACCAAAATTGACTTTTGGGTCAAATGTTGACCTATTTAGTCAATGGGTTAGTCATTGGGTCAATGACTGACGATTTTGACAAAAGTTATCTTTTTGGTCAAAAGTTGACTTATTGAGTTAATGGGTTGGTTATTGGGTCAGAAATTGACCATTTTAACTAAAGTTGACTTTTTGGTCAAAAGTTGACATATTAGGTCAATGGGGTGGTTTTTTGGTTAAAAATTGATTATTTTGACCAAAATTTACTTTTTTGTCAAAAGTTGACCGATTGGTCGATGTGTATGTCGATGTGTCGAGGATTGGCACATTTTGACCAAATTAGACGTTTTGGTCGAAGTTGTCCCATTGTGTCGATGGGGTGGTCGATGAGTCGAAAATTGACAATTTTGACCAAAATTGTCTTTTTGGTCAAAAGTTGCCTTATTGGGTCAGTGGGTTGGTCATTGGTAAAGGATTGACCATTCTGACCAAAGTTGACTTTTTGGTCAAAGGTTAACTTATTGGGTCAATGGGTTGGTCATTGGGTCAAGGATAGACCATTTTGAACAAACTTGACCTTTTGGTCAGAGATTGACTTATTGGGTCAATAATTAGTCATTATGTAAAAATTGACTATTTTGACCAAAATTGACTTTTTGGTTAAAATTGACATGTAGGGTTAATGAGTTGGTCATTGGGTCAGAAATTGATCATTTTAACCAAAGTTGACTTTTCGGTCAAAAGTCGACCTATTGGGTCAATTGGGTTGGCTTTCTGTCAAAAATTCACAATTTTAACCAAAACTGACTTTTTGGTCAAAAGTTGACTTATTGGGTCAATGAGTTAGTCATTATGTCAAAAATTGACTATTTTGACCAAACTTGACTTTTTGGTCAAAAGTTGACCTATTGAGTCAATGGGTTGATCATTGGGTCAAGGATTAACCAATTTGACTAAAGTTGACTTTTTGGTCAGAGATTGACTTATTGGGTCAATAATTGGTCATTAGGTCAAAAATTAACTATTTTGACCAAAATTAACTTTTAGTCGAAAATTGACCTATTGGGTCAATGGGTTGGTCATTGGGTCAAGAATTGACCATTTTGATGAAAGTTGAGTTTTTGGTAACAGATTCACTTTTTGGGTCAATAATTGGTTATTAGGTCAAAAATTGACTATTTCAACCAAAATTGACTTTTTGGTCAAAATTTGACTTATTGGGTCAATGTGTTAATCATTAGGTCAAGGATTGATCATTTTGACTAAAGTTTACTTTTTTGGCCAAAAGTTGACCTTTTGGGTCAATGAGTTGGTTGTAGGTCAAGGATTGACCACTTTGACTAAAGTTGACTTTTCAGTCAGAAGTTCATCTATTTGGTCAATGGGATGGTTATTAGTTCAAAAATTGACTATTTTGACCAAATTTGACTTTTTGGTCAAAAGTTAACCTATTTAGTCAATGGGTTAGTTAGTGGATCAAGGATTGACGATTTTGACAAAAGATTTCTTTTTGGTTAAAAGTTGACTTATTGGGTCAATGGGTTGGTTATTGGGTCAAAAATTGACCATTTTAACTAAAGTTGATTTTTTGGTTAAAAGTTGACCTATTGGGTCAATGGGGTGGTTGTTAGGTTATAAATTGACTATTCTGACCAAAATTTACCTTTTTATTAATAGTTCACCAATTGTGTCAAAGGGTATGTCATTGTGTCAAGGATTGACCGTTTGGACCAAAATTGTCTTTTTGGTCAAAAGTTAACCTATTGAGTCAATGTGTTGGTCTTTTGGTCAAGGATTGACCATTCTGACCAAAGATGACTTTTTGGTTAAAAGTTAACCTATTGGGTCAATGGGTTGGTCATTAGATCCAGGAATGACAATTTTGAACAAAGTTAACTTTTTGGTCAGAGCTTGACTTATTTGATGTCAGAAATTGACTATTTTTACCAAAATTGACTTTTTGGTCAAAAAGTTCACCTATTGGATCAATGGGTTGGTAATTGGGTCAGAAATTGACAATTTTGACCAAAGTTGACTTTTTAACCAAAGTTATCTTTTTGGTCAAAAGTTGACATTTTAGGTCAATGGGTTGGTTATTGGGTGAGAAATTGAACATTTTAACTAATGTTTATTTCTTAGTCAAAAGTTGACCTATTGGGTCAATGTCGTGGTTGTTAGGTTAAAAATTGACTATTTTGACAAAAATTTACTTTTTTGTCAAAAGTTAACTAATTGGGTCAATGGTATGTCATTATGTCAAGGATTGACCATTTTGATCAAAATTGACATTTATGTCAAAAGTTGACCTCTTTGGTTAATGGAGTAGTCATTTGACCAAAATTTGACTATTTTTGACCAAAAATGTCTTTTTGGTCAAAAGTTGACCTATTGGGTCAATGGGTTGGTCATTTGGTCAAGGATTGACCATTCTGACCAAAGTTGACTTTTGGTAAAAAGTTAACCTATTGGGTCAATTGGTCAGTCATTGGGTCAAGGATGGACCATTTTGAACAAAGTTGACTTTTGGTCAGATATTGACTTGTTGGGTCAATAATTGGTCATTATGTACAAAATTGACTATTTTGACTAAAATTGACTTTTTGGTCAAAAGTTGACCATTGGGGTCAATGGGTTGGTCATTGGGTCAGAAATCGACCATTTTGACTAAAATTGATTTTTTTTGTCAAAAGTTGACCTACTGGTCAATTGGGTGGTCATTATATCTAAAAATGACAATTTTGAAAAAAAATTGACTTTTTGGTAAAAAGTTGACCTATTGAGTTAATGGGTTGGTCATTATGTCAAAAATTGACTATGTTGACCAAAATTGACGTTTTGATCAAAAGTTGACCTATTGGTTCATTGGGTCAAAGATTGGCCATTTTGACTATAGTTGAGTTTTTGGTCAAAAGTTGACCTATTGGGTCAATGGGTTGGTCATTGGGTCAAGGATTAACCATTTTGACCATAGTTGACTTTTTGATCAGAGATTGACTTACTAGGTCAAAAACTGGTCATTGGTCAAAAATTAACAATTTTGACCAAAATTGAATTTTTTGCCAAAAGTTGACCCATTGGGTCAATGGGGGTGGTGAGTGGGTTAAAAATTGACCATTTTGATCAAAGTTGACTTTTTAATCAAAGATTGACTTATCAGCTCAACAATTAATCATTATGCCAAAAATTGACTATTTTTGTCAAAAGTTGACATATTAGGTATATGGGTTGGTCATTGGGTCAAGGATTGACCATTTTGAACAAAGTTGACTTTTTGGTCAAAAGTTAACCTTTTGGGTTATTGGTTTAGTCATTTGGTAAGAAGTTGACCATTTTAACCAAACTTGAATTTTTAGTCAACAGTTGACCAATTGGGTTAATGACGTGGTCATTAGGTCAAGAACTGACAATTTTAACCAATATTAACCTTTTGGTAAAAATTTAACCTATTGGGTCAATGGGTTAGTCATTGCGTCAAGGATTAACCTTTTTGATCAAAGTTGATTTTTTGGCTAAAAGTTTACCTATTGGGTCAATGTTGGTCATTGAGTAAAAGATTGACAATTTCGACCAAAGTTGACTTTCTGGTCAGAGATTGACTTCTTGGATCAATAATTGGTCATTCGGTCAACAATTGATTATTTTGTCGAAATTTTATTTTTGGTCGAAAGTTGACCCATTAGATTCGATTAGATTGGTCAAAATGTCAGAAATTGACCATTTTGACCAAAGTTGACTTTCTGTCAAAAGTTGTCCTATTTGGTCAATGGGTTGGTCATTGGGTCAGAAATTGACAATTTTGACCAAACATACTTTTTTGTCAAAAGTTGACATATCGGGTCAATGGGGTGCTCATTAGGTAAAAAATTGACTTTTTTGATCCAAATTGACTTTTTGGTCAATTGTTGCCCTACTAGGTCAATAGGTTGTTCATATGGTCAAGGATTGACCATTGTGACCAATGTTGGCTTTTTGGTCAAAAGTTGACATATTGGGTCAATGAGTTGGTTATTGGGTCAAGGATTGACCATTTTGACCAAAGTTGACTTTTTGGTCATTAGGTCAAAAAATTAACCATTTTAACCAAAGTTGACTTTTTGATCAAAAGTTCATCTATTTAATCAATGGGATGGTCATTAGGTCAAAAATTGCCTATTTTGACGAAAGTTGACTTTTTGGTTAAAAGTTGACCTATTTAGTCAATTGGTTGGTCATTGGGCCAACGATTGACGATTTTGATAGAAGTTGTCTTTTTTGTCAAAAGTTGACCTATTGGGTCAATGAGTTGGTTATTAGGTCAAAAATTGACCATTTTAACTAAACTTGACTTTTTGGGTTAAAAGTTGACTTATTGGGTCATCGGGGTGGTTGTTATGTTAAAAAATTGACTATTTTGACCAAAATTTACTTTTTCGTCAAAAGTTGATCTATTAGGTCAATGGATATGTCAATGTGTCAAGGACTGTTTATTTTGACCAAAATAGACATTTTGGTCAAATGTTAACCCATTGGATCAATGGTGTGGTCATTAGGTCAAAAATTGACTTTTTTGACCAAAATTGTCTTTTTGGTCAAAAGTTCTAAAGTTAACTTTTTCGTAAAAGGTTAACATATTGGGTCAATGGGTTAGTCATTGGGTCAAGGATAAACTATTTAGAACAAGGTTGACTTTTTGGTTAGAGATTGACTTATTGGGTCAATAATTGGTCATTGGGTAAAAAATTGACTGTTTTGACCAAAATTGACTTTTTGGTCAAAAGTTGACCTATTGGGTCAATGGGTTGGTCATTTGGTCAAGGTTTGACCATTTTGATCGAAGTTAACTTTTTGGTCAAAAGTTGACTTATTAGGTCAATAGGTTGGTCATTGGGTAAAGGATTGACCATTTTTGACCAAAGTTGACTTTGTTCGGAGATTGACTTATTGGGCCGATAATTGGTCATTAGGTTAAAAATTACTTTTTTGGCCGAATTGAATTTTTGTCGAAAGTTGCCCCATTGGGTCAAGGTGGTGGTCATTGGGTTAGAAATTAACCATTTTGACCAAAGTTGACTTTTTGGTTAAAAGTTGACTGTTAGGTCGATGAGTTGTTAATTGGGTGAAGAATGACCATTTTGACCTAATATGACTTTTTGGTCGAGAGTTGACTGTTGTGTCGATGGGTTGGTCATTTTGTCGAGGATTTACCATTCTTGCAAAGTTAATTTTTTGGTAAAAGTTAACTCTTTGTGTCCATGGGTTGGTTATTGGGTCAAGAATTGATCATTTTGAACAAAGTTGATTTTTTTGTCAGAGCTTGACTTATTGGGTCAATAATTGGTCATTAGGACAAAAATTGACTATTTTGACTAAAATTGGTTTTTTGGTCAAAAGTTGACATTTTGGGTCAATGTGTTGGTCATTGGATCAGAAATTGACCATTTCGACCAAAATTAACTTTTGGGTCAAATGTTGATCTATTGGATCAATTGGGTGGTCATTATGTCAAAACTTTTCAATTTTGACCAAAATTGTCTTTTTGGTGAAAAGTTGACCTATGGGGTCAATGAGTTGGTCATTATGTCGAAAGTTGACTATTTTGATTGACTTTTTGGTCAAAAATTGACCTATTTGGTCATTGGGTCAAAGATTGACCATTTTGATCCACGATAGACTTTTTGTCGAAAAGTTGACTGATTGGGTCGATGTGTTGGTCATTGGGTTAAGGATTGACCGGTTTGACCAATGTTGACTTTTTGGTCAGAGATTGGCTTACTTGGTCAATAATTTGTCATTAGGTTAAAAATTGACTATTTTGACCAAAATTTAATTTTTGGTCGAAAGTTGACCCATTTGGTCAATTGGATGGTCATTGTGTCAGAAATTAACCATTTTAACCAAAGTTGACTTTTTGGTCAAAAATTGATATATTGGGTCAATTGGGTGGTCATTAGGTAAAAAATTGACTATATTGACCAAAATTGACTTTTTCGTCAAAAGTTGACATATTGTATCAATGGGTTGGTCATTGTGTCAAGGTTTGACTATTTTGATTAAAGTTCACTTTTTGGTCAAAGTTGACCTATTGGGTCAATGGGTTGGTCATTGGGTCAATAATTGGTCATTATGTAAAAAATTAACGATTATGTTCAAAAGTTGACTTATTGGGTCTATGGGTTGGTCATTGGGTCAAGGATTGACCATTTTGACAAAAGTTGACTTTTTGGTAACCGATTGACTTATTGGGTCAATAATTGGTCATTAGGTCAAAAATTGACTATTTTGACCAACATTGACTTTTTGGTCGAAAGTTGACTGTTAGGTCGATGTATTGGTCATTGGGTCGAGGATTGACCATTTAGACTAAAATTGACTTTTTGATCGAAAGTTGACCTTTTAGGTTGATGAGTTGATTATTAGGTCGAGGATTGACCATTTTGACCGAAGTTGAATTTTCGGTTCGAAAGTTAAATCTTATTGGTCGATGGGATGGTGAGTAGTTCGAAAATTGGTTATTTTGACCAAATTTGACTTTTTGGTCGAAAGTTAACTATTTAGTCGATGCGTTAGTCATTGGGTCGAGATTGACGATTTTAACAAAAGTTTTCTTTTTGGTCGAAAGTTGACTGTTAGGTCGATAGGTTGTTTTGGGTCGAGAAGTGATCATTTTAACTAAAGTTGATTTTTTAGTCAAAAGTTGACCTATTGGGCCAACGGGGTAGTTGTTAGGTTAAAAATTGACTGTTTTGACAAAAATTTACTTTTTTGTCAAAAGTTGACCAATTGGGTCAATTGGTATGTCTTTGTGTCCAGGATTGACCGTTTGGACCAAAATTGGCATTTTGGTCAAAAGTTGACACATTTGGTCAATGGGGTGGTCATCAGGTTAAAAATTGACTTTTTTGACCAAAATTGTCTTTTTGGTCAAAAGTTGACCATTTTGGTCAATGGTTGTTCATTTGGTCAAGGATTGACCATTATCACCAAAGATGACATTTTGGTTACAAGTTCACCTATTGGGTCAATGGGTTAGTCATTAGGTCAAAAATTTACTATTTTGACCAAAATTGAAATTTTGGTAAAAAGTTGACCCATTGGGTCAATGGGGTAGTCAATGGGGTGGTCATTAGGTCGAGAAATTGACCATTATGAAAAAGTTGACATTTTAGTCGAAACTTGACATATTGGATCAATGGGGTGGTCATTAGGTCAAAAATTGACTATATTGACCAAAATTATCTTTTTGGTGAAAAGTTGACCTATTATGCCAATGAGTTGGTCATTGTGTCAAGGATTGACTATTTTTACTAAAGTTCACTTTTTGGACAAAAGTTGAGCTATTGTGTCAATGCATTAGTCATTAGGTTAAGGATTGACCACTTTGACCAAAGTTGACTTTATGGTTAGATATTGACTTATTGAGGTTGATAATTGTTCATTATGTCAAAAATTGATTATTATGGTCAAATGTTAACCTATTGGGTCTATTAGTTGGTCATTGGGTCAAGGATTGACCATTTTAACCTATGTTGACTTTTTGGTCAAAAGTGGACTTATTGGGCTAATGGTCATTAGGTCAGAAATTGAACATTTTAACCAAACTTAACTTTTTGGTCGAAAGTTGACTATTGGGTTATTGGGGTGGTCATTAGGTCAAGAATTGACGATTTTGACCAAAATTAATTTTTGGTCGAAAGTTGATCTGATTGAGTCGATGGGTTGGTATTGGGTCGAGGATTGACCATTTTGACGAAGTTGACTTTTTGGTCGAAGTTGACTATTAGATCGATGGGTTAGTCATTGAGTAAGAGATTGACGATTTCGACCAAAGTTGATTTTTGGTCGAGAGATTGACATTATTGAGTGAATAATTGGTCATTCGGTTAAAAATTGTTTATTTTAACTAAAATTTAGTTTTTGGTCGAAAGTTGATTGACTGAGTTGATTTGGTAGTCATTATGTCAAAAATTGACCATTTTGAACAAAGTTGACTTTTTGTCAAAAGTTGACCTATCAGGTTAATGGGTTAGTTATTGGGTCAGAACTTTACAATTTTGATCAAACCTGTTTTTTTGTCAAAAGTAGACCTATTTGGTCAATGTTGTGTTCATTAGGTAATAAATTAACTATTTTGACCAAAATTAACTTTTTGGTCAAAAGTGGACCTAATGGGTTAATGGGTTGTTCATTAGACTAAGGATTGACCATTTTGACCAAAGTTGACTTTTTGATCAAAAATTGACCTATTGGGTCAATGAGTTGGTTATTGGGTCAAGGATTAACCTTTTTGACAAAAGTTAACTTTTTGTCATTGGGTCAGAAATTAACCATTTTGACCAAAGTTGACTTTTTGGTCAATGGGATGGTCATTATGTCAAAAATTAACTAATTTGACCAAAATTGACTTTTTGGTGAAAATTGACTATTGAGTCGATGGGTTGGTCATTAGGTCGAAGGCTTATGTCAAAAGTTATCTTTTTTGTCGAACAGTTGACTGTTAGGTCGATGGGTTGGTTATTGGGTAAGAAATAGAACATTTTGACTAAAGTTGATTTCTTAGTCGAAAGTTGACCTTTTGGGTCATTGGGGTGGAGTTCATTTGGTTAAAATTGATTTATTTTAACAAAAATTTACTTTTTGGTCGAAAGTTGACTTATTAGGTCGATGGGTATGTCTTTATGTCGAGGATTGAACATTTTGATTTAAATTGATATTTATGTCGAAAGTTGACCCATTGGGTTAATGAGGTAGTCGTTAGAGTCGAAAATTGGCTATTTTGACCAAAATTGTCTTTTGGTCGAAAAGTTGAACTTTTGGAGTCGATGGGTTGGTCATTTTGTCGAGATTGACCATTCGACCAAAGTTGACTTTTGGTAAAAAGTTAACTGATTAGATCGATGGGTCGATCATTGGAGTACGAGATGGATGCATTTTGAACAAATTTGACTTTTGGTCAGATATTGACTTATTGGGTCAATAAATGTTCATTAAGTCAAAAATTGACTATTTTAACTAAAATTGACTTTTTGGTCAAATGTTGACCTATGGGGTCAATGGGTTGGTCATTGGGTCAGAAATTGACCATTTTGACCAAAGTTGACTTTTGTCGAATTTGACCTCTTGGGTCGATTAGGTGGTCATTATATCGAAATTGACAATTTTGAAAAAAATTGACTTTTTGGTCAAAAGTTGACCTATTGAGTCAATGAGTTGGTCATTATGTTAAAAATTTACTATTTTGACCAAAATTGACTTTTTGGTCAAAAGTTAACCTATTGGGTCATTGGGTCAAAGATTGACTATTTTGACCATAGTGTAGTTTTTGGTCAAAAGTTGACGTTTTGGGTCAAAGGGTTTGTCATTGGGTCAAGGATTGACCATTTTGACCAAAGTTGAATTTTTGATCAGAGATTGACTTACTGGTTGGTCATTGGTAAAAAAATTGACTACTTTGACCAAAATTAAATTTTTTGCCAAAAGTTGACCAATTGGGTCAATGGGGTGGTGAGTGGATTAGAAATTGACCATTTTGACCAAAGTTGACTTTTTCTCTCAAAAGTTGACATATTGGGTCAATGGGGTGGTCATTAGGTCAAAAATATACTTTATTGACCAAAAATAACTTTTTGGTCAAAAGTTTACCTATTGTTTCAATTGGTTGGTTATTGTGTCAAGGATTGACTATTTTGACTAAAGTTTACTTTTTGGTAAAATGTTGAGCTATTGTGTCAATGGGTTGGTCATTGGGTCAAGGATTAACCATTTTGATCAAAGTTGACTTTTTGGTCAGAGATTGACTTATTGGGTCAATAATTGATCTTTATGTCAAAAATTGACTATTTTGGTCAAAAGTTGACATATTAGGTCTATGGGTTGGTCATTGGGTCAAGGATTAACCATTTTGATCAAAGTTAACTTTTTGGTCAAAAGTTGACTTTTTGGATTAATGGGTTGGTCTTTTGGTAAGAAGTTGACCATTTTAACCAAACTTGACTTTTTGGTCAAAACTTGACTGATTGGATTAATGGGGTGGTCATTAGGTCAAAATTTGAAAATTTTGACCAAAATTAACTTTTTGGTTCAAAGTTTAACTATTGGGTCAATGGGTTGGTCGTTGGGTCGAAATTACATTTTGACCAGTTGATTTTTGGTCGAAAGTTGACTATTCGATGATGGGTTGGTTATTGAGTAAAAGATTGACAATTTCGACCAAAGTTGACTTTTTGGTCGAGAGATTGACTTCTTGGGTCGAATAATTTGTCATTCGATCGAAAATTTATTATTTTCACGAGAATTTAATATTTGGGTCGAAAGTTGACTGCTAGGTCGGTGGGAGGTCGTATAAGTTAGAAATTGACCATTTTGACCAAAGTTGACTTCTATCGAAAAGTTGTCTTATTGGGTCGATGGGTTGGTCAGTTGGGTCGAAATTGACTGATTTTGACTCGAGCTTAACTTTTTTGTCGAAAGTTGACCTGTCGGGTCAATGCGGTGGTCATTAGGTAAAAAATTGAGTATTTGACAAAAATTGACTTTTTGGTCAAATGTTGACTTATTGGGTCAATAGGTTGTTCATTGGGTCAAGGATTGACCATTTTGACAAAAGTTGGCTTTTTGGTTAAAATTTGAACTATTGGGTCAGTAAGTTGGGTTTTGCGTCAAGGATTGACCATTTTAACCAAAGTTTACATTTTTGTAATTGGGTTAGAAATTAACCATTTTGACCAAAGTTGACTTTTTGGTCGAAAGTTCACTATTTGGTCGATGGGATGGTCATTAGGTCGAATATTGGTATTTGACCGAAATTGACTTTTTGGTCGAAGGTTGACTATTTAGTCCATGGGTTGGTCATTGGGTCGAGGATTAACCATTTTGACCAAAGTTGACTTTTGGTCGAGAGATTGACTTATTGGGTGATAATTGGTCATTAGGACGAAAATTGCTATTTTGACCAAAATTGAATTTTTAATCGAAGATTGACTCAGTAGATCAGTGGGGTGGTCATCATGGTCATAAATTGATCATTTTGTCGAAGTTAACTTTTTGGTTAAAAGTTAACTATTTGATCGATGAGTTGGTAATTAGGTCAGAATTGACCATTTTAAACAAAGATGACTTTTTGGTCGAAAGTTGATCAATTGAGTCGAATGGGTTGAGTCATTAGGTCGAAGAATTGACAATTTTGACAAAAGATGACTTTTTAATCAAAGAATTGACATGTTGAGATCGAATGGATTGGACATTGGATCAAAAATTGATCATTTTGACCGAAAGTTGACTTTTGAGTCAAAAGTCGACCTATTAGATCGAAGGGATGGACATTCGGTCGAAAATTATGCTATTTTGACCAAAATCAACTTTTTAGTGAAATTTGACTCATTAGATCGATGGTTTGTCATTGAATAGCGGATTGACCATTTTGATCAAAGTTGAGTTTTTTATGAGAGATTGACTTTTTTGATAATTGGTCATTAATTGAATGACTATTTTGACCAAAATTGACTTTGTAATCGAAGTTGGTATTAGGCGAATGGGTTGAGTCATTGGTTAAGGATTAATCATTTCGACCAAAGTTGACTTTGTTGGTGAATGTCATTGCTTGGAGTTGATAATTGGTCATTAGATTAGTCATTATTTTGACGAAATTGACTTTTTGATCAAAGTTGACATATGAGTCAATCGGGTTGGTCATTGGATCAAAGATTGACCATTTTAACCAAAGTTGAATATTTGAGTCGAAAGTTACTATTGGGTCAATGGGTTGGTTATTGGGTCAGAAATTGACCATTTTGAACAAATTAACTTTTTGGTCAAAAGTTAACATATAAGGTCAATGTGTTGGTCATTGGGTTGGAAATTGACCATTTTGACCAAAATTGACTTTTGTAGTCGAAAGTTAGCTTTGTTAATCGATTGGTGAGTCATTAGATCGAAAAATTGATTATTTTGACCAAAATTGACTTTTAGTCAGTCAAATTTTATTAGGTCGATAGAGTTGGTTATTGGGTGAAGGATTGACCTTTTTGACGAAGTTGACTTTTTAGATCAGAGATTGATCTACTTCAGGTCAATAATTTGTCATTAGATCAAAGATTGATTATTTTGACCGAAATTAACTTTTGGTCAAGGTTGACTTATCTGGATTGATGGGTTGGTCATTAGGCGAAGATTATCGATTTTGACCAAAGTTTACTTTTGTATTGATTCTTATTAGATCGATAATTGGTCGTTAGATCAAAATTGATTTATTTTGACCAAAATTGACTTTTTGGTCAAAAGTTGACATATTGGGTCAATGGGTTTGTCATTGGGTCAAGGATTGACCATTTTGACCATAGTTGATGTTTTGGTCATTGGGTCAGAAATTAAACATTTTGACTAAAGTTGACTTTTTGGTCGAAAGTTCATGCAATTTGATCGATGGATTGGTCATTAGGTCGAAAATTGATTTATTTTGACCAAAATTGACTTTTTGGTCAAAAGTTGACATGTATAATCAATGGGTTGGTCATTGAGTCAATGATTGACGATTTTGACAAAAGTTGTCTTTTTGGTCAAAAGTTGACTTATTGGGTCAATAGGTTGGTTATTGCGTCAGAAATTGACCCTTTTAACTAAAGTTGACTTTTGGTCAAAAGTTGACCTATTGGGTCAGTGGGGGTGGTTATTAGGTTAAAATTTGATTATTTTGACCGAAATTTTCTTTCTTGTCGAAAGTTGACCCGATTGGGTCGATGGGTATGTCGATGTAGTCAAGGATTGGCCATTTTGCAAAATAGACATTTTGGTCGAAAGTTGTCCCATTGTGTCAATGGAGTGGTCATTAGGTCCAAAATTGTCTTTTTGGTCAAAAGTTGACCTATTGGGACAATGGGCTGGCATTTGGTAAAGGATTGACCATTCTTACCAAAGTTGAATTTTTGGTAAATGGTTAACCTGTTGGGTCAATGGGTTGGTCATTGGGTCAAGGATAAACCATTTTGAACAAAGTTGACCTTTTGGTCGAGAGATTGACTTATTGGGTCGATAATTGGTCATTAGGCGAAAAATTGAATTATTTTGACCAAAATTGACTTTTTGGTTGAAATTGACTATAGGATCGATGGCTTGAGTCATTGGATCGGAAATTGACCGTTTTAACCAAAGTTGACTTTGATTGATAAGTTGACTTATTAGGTCGATTGGGGTAGCTTTATGTCGAAAATTGACAATTTTAACCAAAATTGACTTTTTGTCAAAAGTTGACCTATTGGGTTAATGAGTTGGTCATTATGTTAAAAATTGACTATTTTGACCAAAATTGACTTTTTGGTCAAAAGTTGACATGTTGGGTCAATGAGTTGGTCATTGGGTCAAGGATTAACCATTTTGACAAAAGTTGACTTTTTGATCAGAGATTAACTTCTTGGATCGATAATTGGTCGTTAGGTTGAAAATTAAGCTATTTTGACCAAATTGAATTTTGGTCGAAAAGTTGACCCATTGGAGTCGATGGGGTGGCCATTGTGTCTGAAATTGACCATTTTGACCAAAGTTGACTTTTTGGTCAAAAGTTGATATGTTGGGTCAATGGGGTGGTCATTAGGTCAAAAATTGACTCTATTTACCAAAATTGACTTTTCGGTCAAAAGTTGACCTATTCTGTCAATGGGTTGGTCATTATGTCTAGGATTGATTATTTTGACGAAAGTTCGATTTTGGTCGAAAGTTGACTCATTGGGTTAATGGGTTGGTCATTGGGTTAAGGATTGATAATTTTTACCAAAGTTGACTTTTTGGTGAGATATTGACTTATTGGGTCAATAATCAGTCATTATGTCAAAAATTGACTATTTTGGTCAAAAGTTGACCTATGGGGTTTAAGGGTTGCCTATTGGGTCAAGGATTGGCCATTTTGACCAATGTTGACTTTTTGGTCAAAAGTTGACTAATTGAGTTAATGGGTTGGTCATTGGGTCAGAATTTAATCATTTTGACCAAAGTTGACTTTTTGGTCAAAAGTTGACACATTGGGTCCATGGGGTGGTCATTAGGTCAAAAATTAATTATATTGAACAAAATTGACTTTTTGATCAAAAGTTGACCTACTGTGTCATTGGGATGGTCATTATGTCAAGGATTAACTATTTTGACTAAAGTTCTCTTTTTGGTCAAAAGTTGACCTATTGGGTCAATGGGTTGGTCATTGGGTCAAGGATTGACCATTTTAAACATAGTTTACTTTTGTGTCGGAGATTGACTTATTGGGTCAGTATTTGGTCATTATGTCAAAAATTGATTATTTTGGTCAAAAGTTGACCTATTGGGTCTATACGTTGGTCATTGGGTCAAGGATTGACCATTTCGACTCATGTTGACTTTTTGGTCAAAAGTTACCTTATTGGGTTAATGTGTAGGTGATTGGGTCAAAAATTGACCATTTTAACCGAACTTGACTTTTTGGTCAAATGTTGACCTATCAGGTTAATGGGCGTGGTCGTTAGGTTAAAAATTAACTATATTTACTAAAATTGTCTTTTTAGTCAAAAGTTGACCTCTTGGGTCAATCAGTTGGTCTTTAGGTCAAGGATTAACCATTTTGACCAAAGTAGACTTTTTGGTCAAAAGTTGATCTATTTGGTCATTGGGTTGGTCATTGAGTAAAAGATTGACAATTTCGACCAAAGTTAACTTTTTGGATAGAGATTGACTTATTGGGTAAATAATTGGTCTTTCAGTAAAAAATTGATTATTTTAACCAGAAATTAACCATTTTGACCAAAGTTGACTTTTTGTCAAAAGTTATCGTATTGGGTCAATTGGTTGGTCATTGGGTCAGAAATTGACAATTTTGACCAAACTTGTGTTTTTTGTCGAAAGTTGACCAATCGGTTCAATGGGGTGGTCATTAGGTAAAAAATTGACTATTTAAACCAAAATTGACTTTTTAGTCAAAAGTAGACCTATTGGGTCAATAGGTTGTTCATTGAGTCAAGGATTGGCCATTTTGACCAAAGTTGACTTTTTGGTCAATAGTTGAACTATTTGGTCAATGAGTTGGTTATTGGGTCAAGGATTGACCATTTTGACCAAACTTTACTTTTTGGTCATTGGGTTAAAAATTAACCATTTTAACCAAAGTTGACTTTTTAATCGAAAGTTAACTTATTTGGTCAATGGGATGGTCATTAGGTCAAATATTGACTATTTTGACCCAAATTAACTTTGTGATCAAAAGTTGACCTATTTAGTCAATGGGTTGGTCATTGGGTCAAGGATTGTCCATTTTGACCAAAGTTTGTATTTTTTGTCAAAAGTTGACCTATTGGGTCAATGGATTAGTTATTGGGTCAGAAATTAACCATTTTAACAAAAGTTGATCTTTTGGTTAAAGTTAAACTTTTGGGTCAATGTGGGTGGTTGTTAGGTTAAAAATTGACTATTTTGACCAAAATTTATTTTTTTGTTAAATGTTAGCCAATTGAGTCCATGGGTATGACATTGTGTCAAGGATTGACCATTTTGACCAAAATTGACATTTTGGTCAAAAGTTGACCCATTGGGTTAATGGGTGGTCATTAGCTCAAAAGTTGACTATTTAGACCAAAATTAAATTTTTGGTCAAAAGTTGACTTATTGGGTCAATGGGTTGGTCATTGGGTCAAGGTTTGACCATTTTGACCAAAGTTAACTTTTAGTCAATAGTTGACTTATTAGGTCAATGGGTTGTCCATTGGGTCAATGATTGACCATTTTGACCAAAGTTGACTTTTTTGTTAGAGATTGACTTATTGGGTCAATAAATGGTCATTAGGTCAAAAATTGACTATTTTGGCCAAATTGAATTTTTTGTTAAAAGTTGACCCATTGGGTCTTATTGGGTCAGAAATTGACCATTTTGACCAAAGTTGACTTTTTGGTCAAAAGTTGACCTATTAGGTCAATGAGTTGGTAATTGGGTTAAGAATTGACCATTTTAACCAAAGATGACTTTTTGGTCAAAAGTTGATATATTGGGTCGATGGGTTGGTCATTGGATCAAAAATTGACCATTTTGACCAGTCAACTTTTTGGTCTAAAGTTGACCTATTGGGTCAATGGGTGGGCATTAGGTCAAAAACTGACTATTTTGAGTTAAATTTACTTTTGGTCAAAAGTTGACCTATTGGGTCAATGGGTTTATCATTGGATCAAGGATTGCACATTTTGACCAAAGTTGACTTTTTGGTCAGAGATTAACTTATTGGGTCAATATTTGATCATTAGGTCAAAAATTGACTATTTTGACCAAAATTGAATTTTTGGTCAAAATTTGACCTATTGGGTTGACGTGGTGGTCATTGAGTCAGGAATTGACCATTTTGACCAAAGATAACTTTTTGGTCAAAAGTTGACATATTGGGTCAATGGGTTGGTCATGGGTCAAAAATTGACCATTTTGACCAAAGTTAACTTTTTGGTCAAAAGTTGACCTATTGGGTCATTGGGTTTGTCATTGGGTGACGGATTGACCATTTTGATCTAAGTTGACTTTTTGGTTTGAGATTGACTTATTGGGTCAATAATTGGCCATTAATTCAAAAATTGACTATTTTGACTTAAATTGACTTTTTGGTCAAAAATTGACCTATCAGGCCAATGGGTTGGTCATTTGGTCAAGGATTAATTATTTTAACAAAATTTGTCATTTTGGTCAAAAGTTGACATATTGGGTCAATGGGTTGGTGATTGGGTGTAGGATTGACCATTTTGACCAAAGTTGACTTTTTGGTCAGGAGATTGGCTTGTTGGGTTAATAATTGTTCATTAGGTGAAAAATTAACTATTTTGACCAAAATTAACTTTTTGGTCAAAGGTTGACCGATTGGGTCAATGGATTGGTCAAATGGGTCAACGTTTGAACATTTTGACCAAAATTGACTTTTTGGTAACATATTGACTTATTGAGTCAATAATTGGTCATTAGGTAAAAAATTGACTATTTTGACCAAAATTGACCTTTTGTTGAAGTTGACTGATTAGATTGATGGTTTGGTCATTGGGTCGAGGATTGATCATTTTAACCAAAGTTGACTTTTTAGTCGAAAAGTTGACTATTGGGTTGATGGGTTGGTCATTGGGTCAGAAATTAACCATTTTAACCAAATCTACTTTTTGTTCAAAAGTTGACATATTAGTTCAATGTGTTGGTCTTTGGGTCGAGAATTGACCATTTTTACCAAAATAACTTTTTGGTCAAAAGTTGACATATTGGGCCATTGGGTAGTCATTAGCTTAAAAATTGACTATTTGACAAAAATTGACTTTTTGTTCAAAAGTTGACCTATTGGGTTAATTGGTTGGTCATTAGGTCAAGGATTGACCATTTTAACCAAAGTTGAATTTTTGGTCAAAAGTTGACTTATTGGGTAAATGAGTTGGTAATTTGGTCTAGGATTGACCATTTTGACCAAAGTTGACATTTTGTTCATTGGGTCAGAAATTAACCATTTTGATAAAAGTTGACTTTTTGCTCAAAAGTTCATCTATTTGGTCAATGGGATGGTCATTTGGTGAAAAAAAGACTATTTTGACCAAAATTGACTTTTTGGTCAAAAGTTGACGTATTTAGTCAATGGGTTAGTCATTGGGTCAAGGATTGAAGATTTTGACAAAAATTGTCTTTTTGGTCAAAAGTTGACCTATTGGGTCAATGGGTTGGTTATTGGGTCAGAGATTAACCATTTTAACAAAAGTTGACTTTTTGGTCGAGAGTTATCTGTTGGGTCGATAGGGTGTTTGTTAGGTTAAAAATTAGTTATTTTGACCAAAATTTACTTTTCGTCGAAAGTTGACCTATTCGATCGATGGGTTGGTCTTTTGGTCGAAGATTGACCATTCTGCCAAAGTTGTCTTTTTGGTAAAAGAGTAACCTATTGGGTCAATGGGTTGGTCATTAAGTCAAAAATAGACGATTTTAACCAAAATTGACTTTTTGGTCAAAAGTTGACATATTAGGTCAAAGGGTTGGTAATTGGGTCATAAATTGACCATTTTGACCAAAGTTGACTTTTTTGTCAAAGGTTGACCTATTAGGTCAACTGGGTTAGTATTATGCAAAAAATTGACATTTTTTACCAAAATTGACTTTTTGGTCAAAAATTGACCTATTGGGTCAATGGGTTGGTCATTGGGTCAAGGATTGACCCTTTTGACCAAAGTTGACTTTTTGGTCAGAGATTGACATAATGGGTCATTAATTGGTCATTAGGTCAAAAATTGACTATTTTGACCAAAATTGATTTTTTGGTCAAAATTTGCCCATTGGGTCAATGGGGTGGTCATTGGGTCAGAAATTGACCATTTTTACTAAAGTTAACTTTTTCGTCAAAAGTTGATATATTGGGTCAATGGGGTGGTCATTACGTTAAAAATTGACGATATTTACTAAAATGGACTTTTTGGTCAATAGTTGACATATTATGTCGATGGGTTGGTCATTAGGTCGAAGATTGACTATTTTGTACGAAATGTTCACTTTTTGATCGAAAGTTTACTGTTGAGATCGACGGGTTGGTCATTGGGTCGATTATTGACCATTTTGACGAAAGTTGACTTTTTGGTGAGATATTGACTTATTAGATCTGATAATCGGTCGATTATGTCGAAAATTGATTATTTTGGTCGAAAGTTGACTTATTAGGTTAATGGGTTGGTCATTAGGTCGACGGATTGACCATTTTGACGAACGTTGACTTCGGGTCGAAAAGTTAACTTTATTGGGTCGATGGGTTAGTCATTGAGTAAAAGATTAACGATTTTGACCAAAGTTGACTTTTTGCTCGAGAGATTGACTTATCGGGTCAATAATTGGTCATTCGGTCAAAAATAGATTATTTTGAGCAAAATTTAATTTTGGGTCAAAAGTTGAGGGATTGGTCATTGGGTCAAGGATTGACCATTTTGACGAAAATTAACTTTTTGGTTAAAGATTGACTTATTGGGTAAATAATTGGTCATTAGGTTAAAAATTGACTATTTTGACGAAAATTCACTTTTTAGTCAAAAGTTGACGTATTGGGTCAAATGTTTAGTCATTGGGTCAAAAATTGATCTTTTTATTAAAAGTTGAATTTTTGGTTAAAAATTGACCAATTGAGTCAATGGGTTGGTCATTGGTTCAGAAATTGACCATTTTGACCAAAGTTGACTTTTGGTCAAAAGTTGACTTTATTAGGTCGATACAGTTGATCATTAGGTCGAAAATTAAGCTATATTTGAACAAAATTGACTTTTTGGTCAAAAGTTTGATCTATTGTGTCAGTTGTCATTAGAACGATTGACCATTTAGACCGAAGTTGACTTTTTGGTGAAAGTTGACTTTATTAGATCGATGGGTTTGTCGATAGGTCTGAGGACAGAGATATATTTCGACTGAAGTTGACTTATGGTCAGAAGTTGACTTGTTGTGTTAAAGGGTTAGTCGTTGGGTCAAGGATTTACGATTTTGACCAAAGTTAACTTTTGGTCGAGAGATTGACTTATTAGGTCATTAATTAGTCATTCGATTGAAAATTGATTACTTTCACCGAAGTTAATTTTCGATCGAAACGTTGACCGATTAGATCGATTGGGTAGATCGTTATGTCGAGAATTGATCATTTTGACGAATGACTTTTTGTCAGAAGTTGTCTTATTGGGTCGATGGGTTGGTCGTTGGGTCGAGAATTGACAATTTTGACCAAACTTGACTTTTTGTCGAAAGTAGACCTATTAGGTTCGAAGGGGAGGTCATTAGGGAAAAATTTAACTATTTTGACCAAAATTAACTTTTTGGTCAAAAGTTGACTTATTGGGTCAATAGGTTCTTCATTGGGTCAAGGGTTGGCCATTCTGACCAAAGTTGACCTTTTTTGGTCAAAAGTTAACCTTTTGGGTCAATGAGTTGGTTATTGGGTTAAGGATTGACCATTTTGACCAAAGTTGACTTTTTAGTCTTTGGGTTAGAAATTAACTATTATGACCAAGGTTGACTTTTTGGTCAAAAGTTCATCTATTTTGTCAATGGGATGGACATAAGGTCAAATATTAACTATTTGACCTAAATTGACTTTTTGGTCAAAAGTTGACCTATTTAGTCAATGAGTAGGTCATTGGGTCAAGGATTGATCATTTTGACCAAAGTTGTCTTTTTGGTCAAAAGTTGCCCTATAGGATCGATGGGTTGGTTATTGGGTCGAAAATTGACCATTTTAACGAAAAGTTGACTTTTTGGTCGAAAGTTAAACTGTTGGATCGATGGGTGTGATTGTTAGGGTAAAAAATGACTATTTTGACCAAAATTTATTTTTGTCGAAAGTTGTCAGATTGGGTCGATGGGTATGACGTTGTGATCAAGAGATTGACCATTTTGACCAAAATTGACATTATGGTCGAAAAGTTGACCTGATGGGTGAATGGGTGGTCATTAAGTCGAAAAGTTGACTTGATGTGTCATTGGAGTCGAAGTTTGACCATATTGATCAAAGTTATCTTTTTGGACAAAAGTTGACTTATTGGGTGAATGGGTTGGTCATTGGGTCAAGGATTGACCATTTTAACCAAAGTTGTCTTTTTGGTGAGAGATTGACTTATTTGGTCAATAATTGGTCATTAGGTCAAAAATTGACTATTTTGACCAAAATTGAATTTTTGGTCAAAAGTTCACCCATTGGGTCAACGGGTAGTCACTGGGTCAGAAATTGACCATTTTGACAAAAGTTGACTTTTTTATCAAAAGTTGGACTCTTAGGTAAATGAGTTGCTAATCGGGTTAAGAATTAACCATTTTGACCAAAGATGACTTTTTGGTCAAAAGTTGGGTCAATGGGTTTGTCATTAGGTCAAACATTGACCATTTTGACCAATTGACATTTTGGTCAAAAGTTGACTATTAGATTGATGGGTGGGCATTAGGTCGAAAATTCATTATTTTGACCAAAATTGACCTTTTAGTCGAAAGTTGAAATATTGGATTGATAGGTATGTCATTGGGTCGAGGATTAACCATTTTGACCAAACTTGACTTTTGATCGAAGAATGACTTATTGGATCGATAATTAGTCATTAGGTCGAAAATTGACTATTTTGACCAAATTGAATTTTTAGTCGAAAGTTGACTCGGTAGATTGATAAATTAGTCATTAGTATACGAAGTTGATCATTTTGACCGATGTTGACATTTTGGATCGAACGTTGATATATTGGGTCGATGGGGTAGTGATTATGTCGAAATTAGTATATTTACCAAAATTGACTTCTTGGTCAAAAGTTGACCTATTGTGTCAATGGGTTGGTCATTATGTCAAGGATAGATTATTTTGACTAAAGTTCACTTTTTGGTCAAAAGTTGACCTATTGGGTTGATGGGTTGGTCATTGGGTTAAGGATTGACAATTTTTACCAAAGTTGACTTTTTGGTGAGATATTCACTTATTAGGTCAATAATGGGTCATTATGTCAAAAAATGACTATTTTGGTCAAAAGTTGACCTATTGGGTCTACGGGTTGTTCTTTGGGTTTAGGATTGGCCATTTTGACCAATGTTGACTTTTTGGTCAAAAGTTAACCATTTAGGCCAAAGTTGACTTTTTGGTCATTGGGTCAGAAATTGACCATTTTGATAAAAGTTAACTTTTTGGTCAAAAGTTGACCTATTGGGTCGATGGGTGGATCGATGGGTGAAGGATTGACCATTTTGATCAAAAGTTGACTTTTTGGTCGAAAGATTGACTTGTGGGTCGATAATTGGTCATTAGGTAAAAAATTGATTATTTTGACGAAAAGTTGACTTTTTAGTCGAAATGTTGACGTATTGGATTGATGGGTAGGTCATGGGTCGAGGATTGATCATTTTGACCAAAATTAACTTTTTGGTAACAGATTGACTTATTTGGTCAATAATTGGTGATTAGGTCAAAAATTGATTATTTTGACGAAAATTGGTTTTTTAGTCAAAAGTTGACCTATTGGATCAATGGTTGGTCATTGGGTCAAGGATTGGCAATTTTGACCAAAGTTGACTTTTTGATTAAAAGTTGACCTATTGGGCTAAAAATTGAGCATTTTGACCAAATCGACTTTTTGGTTAAAAGTTGACATATTAGGTCAATGTGTTGGTCATTGTGTCAGAAATTGAGCATTTTGACCAAAATTGACTTTTTGATCGAAAGTTGACTGTTGGTCGATTGGGTTGAGTCATTAGATCGAGGATTGCCCATTTTGAACAAAGTTGACTTTTTGGTCGAAAGTTGACTTATTGGGTTCGAAGAGTTTGTTATTTGGTTAAAGATTGACCATTTTGAGCAAAGTTGACTTTTTGGTCATTAGATTCAGAGAATTAATCATTTTGACCAAAGTTATCTTTTTAGTCAAATGTTGATCTATTTGGTCAATGGGGTGGTCATTTGGTCAAAAATTGACTATTTTGAGCAAGATTGACTTTTTGGTCAAATGTTAACCTATTTAGTCAATAGGTTGGTCATTGGGTCAAGGATTGACGAGTTTGACAAAAGTTGTCTTTTTAGTCAAAAGTTGACCTATTGGGTCAATGGGTTGGTTATTGTGTCAAAAATTGACATTTTAACTAAAGTTAACTTTTTGGTCAAAAGTTGACCTATTGGGTCAATGGGGTGGTTGTTAAGTTTAAAATTGACTATTTTGACAAAATTTTACTTTTTGTCAAAAGTTGACCAATTGGGTCAATGTGTATGTCATTAGTGTCGAGAATGACCTTTTTGACCAAAATTTACATTTTAGGTAACAGATTGACTATTCGGTCGATAGGGGTGCTCATTAGGTCAAAAAGTGACTATTTTGACCAAAATTGTCTTTTTAGTCAAAAGTTGACCGATTGGGTCAATGGGTTGGTCATTTTGTCAAGGATTGACCATTATGACTAAAGTTAACTTTTTGGTAAAAAGATAACCTATTGGGTCAATGGGTTGGTCATTTGGTCAAGGATAAACAATTTTAAACAAAGTGACATTTTGGTAAGAGATTGACTTATTGGGTCAATAATGGTCATTCAGTAAAAAATTGTTTATTTTGATTAAAATTGACTTTTTGGTCAAAATTTGACCTCTTAGGTCAATAGATTGGTCATTGGGTCAGAAATTGATCATTTTGATCAAAGTTGACTTTTTGGTCAAAAGTTGATCTATTGGGTCAATTGGGAGGTCATTATGTCAAAAATTGTCAATCTTGACCAAAATAGATTTTCTGGTCAAAAGTTGACCTATTGGGTCAACGAGTTGGTCATTATGTGAAAAATTAACTATTCTGACTAAAATTTACTTTTTGGTAAAAAGTTAACCTATTGGGTCATTGGGTCAAAGATTGACCATTTTGTACGTAATTGACTTTTTGTCGAAAGTTCCGATTTGTATATGAGTTGGTCATTGGGTCGAGATTGACCATTTTGACCAAAATTAACATTTTGGTGAAAAGTTGACTTGATAGATTGATGGAGTGGTCTTTAAGTCGAAAATTGGCTATTTTGACCAAAATTATCATTTTGGTCGAAAAGTTGATCTATTTAGTCGATGAGTTGGTCATTTAGGTCGAGATTGATCTATTCGGATCGAAGATGACTTTTTGGTAAAAATTGAGCTTTTAGGTTCGATGGGTTGTTCATTGGTGAGAGATTGACCATTTTGACCAAAGTTGAGTTTTGAGTCGAGAGAATGACTCATTTGGTCGATAATTGGTCGTTAGGTCGAAAATTGATTATTTTGACCAAAATTGAATTTTTGGTCGAAAAGTTGACCCGATTGAGTCAGTGGGTGGTCATTAGGTCGAAAGTTGGTCATTTTGACGAAGTTGACTTTTTGGTCATAAGTTCGCGTATTAGGTTAATGAGTTGAGTAGTTGGGTCGAAGAATTGTGATTTTAACGAGATGACATTTTGGTCAAAAGTTGACTTATTGGGTCAATGGGTTGGTCATTGGGATAAAAATTGACAATTTTAACTAATTGACATTTTGGTCAAAAGTTAACCTATTGGGTCAATGGGTGGGCATTAGGTCAAAAATTGAATATTTTGACCAATATTGACTTTTTTTTCAAAAGTTGACCTATTGGGTCAATTGGTTTGTCATTGGGTCAAGGATTGACCATTTTGACCAAACTTGACTTTTTGGTCGATAGATTGACTTATTGGGTCGATAAATTGGTCATTAGGTCGAAAATTGATTATTTTACCAAAATTAAATTTTTGGTCGAAAGTTGACTCATTGGATCAACGAGGTGGTCATTTAGTCGAAAAATTGACCATTTTGACCAAAGTTGTACTTTTTGGTCGAAAGTTGACATATTTGGTCGATGAGTTGGTAATTGGGTTAAGAATTGACCATTTTGACGAGATGACTTTTTGGTCGAAGTTGTCTGATTAGATTGACGAGTTGGTCGTTGGGCAAAAAATTCACCATTTTGACCAAAGTTGACTTTTTATTCAAAAGTTGACCTATTGGGTCATGGGTGGCATTAGATAAAAAAATTGACTATTTTGACCAAAATTGACTTTTTGGTCAAAAGTTGGCCTATTGGGTCAATGGGTTTGTCATTGAGTCATGGATTGACCATTTTAACTAAAGTTGGCTTTTTGGTCAAAGATTGACATATTAGGTCAATAATTGGTCATTAACTCAAAAATTGACTATTTTGACTAAAATTGACTTTTTGGTCAAAAGTTGACCAATTAGGCCAATGGGTTGGTCATTGGATCAAGGATTGATCATTTTGGCCAATTTTGACTTTTTGGTCGAAAGTTGAGTTATTGGGTCGATGGGTTGGTCATCGAGTCGAGAATTGACTATTTTGACAAAATTGACTTTTTGGTCGATGATTGACTTCTTGGGTCGATAGATTGGTCATTAGGTAAAAAATTAACTATTTTGACCAAAATTGACTTTTTAGTCGAAATGTTGACTATTGGATCAATGGGTTGGTCATTAGGTCGAAGATTGATCATTTTGACCAAAGTTAGCTTTTTGGTTGAGAGATTGACTTATTGGGTTAATAAGTTGGTCATTAGGTCGAAAAAATTGATTATTTTGACCAAAATTAAATTTTTGGTCGAAAAGTTGACCTTATTGGAGTCGATTAGAGTTAGTCATTATGATCGAGAAATTGACCATTTTGACAAAAGTTGACTTTTTAGTCGAAAAGTTGACTATTAGGTCAATGAGGTGATCATTGGTCAAGAATTGTACAATTTTGACAAAAGTTGACTTTTTGGTCGAAAGTTGACTGTGCTCAGATGTGTTAGTCATTGGGTCGAAGATTGACCATTTTAGGCCAAAGTTGACTTTTTGGGTCGAAGATTGTCATTAGGCTAGTTGACTGTTGTCGATGTGTTGGTCATTGGGTCGAGGATTGACCATTTTGACTAATGTTGACTTTTTGTAAAAGTTGACTGATTAGGTCGATGGGTTGGTCATTGGGTCGAAAATTGACCATTTTGACCAAAGTTGACTTTTTGGTCGAAAGTAGAAGTGTTGGGTCGATGGGGTGGTCATTATGTCGAGAAAATTATCTTTTTGGTCGAAAAGTTGACTTATTAGATTGATGAGTTGGTCATTAGGTTAAAGATTGACCATTTTGATCGAATTCGACTTTTTGGATCGAAAGTTGACATATTAGATCGATGTGGTTTGTCATTGAAGTTAAAAATTGACCATTTTGACCAAAGTAGACTTTTTGATCGAAAGTTGACTGTTAGGTCGATTTGGGTTAGTCATTGGATCGAAGATTGTCCATTTTGAACAAAGTTGACATTTTGGTCAAAGTTGACTTATTGGGTCGAAAAGGTTTGTTATTTGGTTGAGGATTGACCATTTTGAGTCAAAGATTGACTTTTTGGTCATTAGGTCGAAATTAATCATTTTGACCGAAGTTAACTTTTTGGTCGAATGTTGATCTATTAGGTCGATGAGGTAGTCATTTGGTCAAAAATTGTTATTTTGAGCAAGATTGACTTTTTGGTCGAATGTTAACTATTTAGTCGAATAGGTTGGTCATTAGAGTCGAAATTGACGAGTTTAACCAAAGTTGTCTTTTTAGTCGAAAGTTGACATATTGTGTCGATGGGTTGGTTATTGTGTCGAAAATTGACATTTTAGCTAAAGTTAACTTTTGGTGAAAGTTGACTATTGGGTCGATAGGTTGGTTGTTAGGTTAAAAATTGACTATTTTGACAAAATTTTACTTTTTGTCGAGAGTTGACTATTGGGTCGATGTGTATGTCATTAAGTCGAATTGACCATTTTGACCAAAATTTACATTTTAGGTAAAAGTTGACTTATTCGGTCGATGGGGTGCTCATTAGGTCGAAAAGTGACTATTTTGACCAAAATTGTCTTTTTAGTCAAAAGTTGACTGATTAGGTCGATGGGTTGGTCATTTTGTCGAGGATTGACCATTATGACTAAAGTTGACTTTTTGGTAAAAGATAACTGTTAGATCGATGGGTTGGTCATTTGGTCGAGGATAAACAATTTTAAACAAAGTGACATTTTGGTAAGAGATTGACTTATTGGGTCAATAATGGTCATTCAGTAAAAAATTGTTTATTTTGATTAAAATTGACTTTTTGGTCAAAATTTGACCTCTTAGGTCAATAGATTGGTCATTGGGTCGAGAAATTGATCATTTTGATCGAAGTTGACTTTTTGGTCGAAAGTTGATCTGTTGGGTCGATTAGGAGGTCATTATGTCGAAAATTGATCGATATTGACCAAAATAGATTTTTGGTCGAAAGTTGACTTATTAGATCAATAGTTGGTCATTATGTGAAAAATTAACTATTTCGACTAAAATTTACTTTTTGGTAAAAGTTGACTTATTGAGGTCATTAGGTTGAGATTGACCATTTTGATCAACAGTTGACTTTTTGTGAAATTTCACTGTATTGTATATGAGTTGGTCATTAGGTCGAGAATTGACCATTTTGACCAAAATTGACATTTTGGTGAAAAGTTGACCTGATTGGGTTGATGGAGTGGTCATTAAGTCAAAGTTGGTCATTTTGACCAAAATTGATCATTTTGGTCGAAAGTTGACCTATTTAATTCGATGAGTTGGTCATTTGGTCGAAGATTGACTATTCGGATCGAAAGATGACTTTTTGGTAAAAGTAAAGCTTTTGGTTGATGGGTTGTTCATTAGGACGAGATTGATCATTTGACCAAAGTTGAGTTTTTAGTGAAGAATGACTCATTTGGTCGATAATTGGTCATTAGGTCAAAAATTGATTATTTTGACCAAAATTGAATTTTTAGTCAAAAGGTGACCCATTAGGTCGATGGGTTGGTCATTGGGTCGAAGTTGAGCATTTTGACCGAAGTTGACTTTTGATCATAGAGTTCACGTATTAGAGTTAATGGGTTGGTAATTGGGTCGAGATTGACATTTTAACTAAGATGACATTTTGGTCAAAAGTTGACTTATTGGGTCGATAGGTTGGTCATTGGGATAAAAATTGACAATTTTAACTAAAATTGACATTTTGGTCGAAAAGTTAACTGTTAGGTCGATAGGTGGGCATTAGGTCAAAGAATTGAATATTTTGACCAAAATTGACTTTTTGTCGAAAGTTGACTGTTATTGGGTCAATTGGTTTGTCATTGGGTCAAGGATTGACCATTTTGACCAAACTTGACTTTTTGGTCATAGATTAACTTATTGGGTCAAAAATTGGTCATTAGGTCAAAAATTGATTATTTTACCGAAATTGAATTTTTGGTCAAAAGTGGACTATTGGATCAATGAGGTGGTCATTTAGTCGAAAATTGACGATTTTGACCAAATTTGACTTTTTGGTCGAAAGTTGACTATATTTGGTCGATGAGTTGGTCATTGGGTCAAGAATTGACCATTTTGACCAAAGATTGACTTTTTGGTCGAGAGTTGTCTGATTAGGTTGACGAGTTGGTCGTTAGGCGAAAATTCACCATTTTGACCAGAAGTTGACTTTTTATTCAAAAGTTGACCTATTGGGTCATGGGTGGTCATTAGATTAAAAAATTGACTATTTTGACCAAAATTGACTTTTTGGTCAAAAGTTGGCCTATTGGGTCAATGGGTTTGTCATTGAGTCATGGATTGACCATTTTAACTAAAGTTGGCTTTTTGGTCAAAGATTGACATATTAGGTCAATAATTGGTCATTAACTCAAAAATTGACTATTTTGACTAAAATTGACTTTTTGGTCGAAGTTGACTAATTAGGCGATGGGTTGGTCATTGGATCGAAGATTGATCATTTTGGCCAAATTTGACTTTTTGGTCGAAAGTTGAGTTATTGGGTCGATGGGTTGGTCATTGAGGTCGAGGATTGACCATTTTGACGAAGCTTGAGTTTTTGGTCGATGATTGGCTTCTTAGATTGATAATTGGATCATTAGGTAAAAAAATTAACTATTTTGACCAAAATTGACTTTTTAGTCGAAATGTTGACTATTGGATCGATGGGTTGGTCATTAGGTCGAGGATTGACCATTTTGACTGAAAGTTGAGCTTTGGTCAGAGATTGAATTATTGGGTCAATAATTGGTCATTAGGTAAAAAATTGATTATTTTGACGAAAATTAAATTTTTGGTCGAAAGTTGACCCATTGGGTCGATGGGTTGGTCATTATGTCGAAATTGACCATTTTGACAAAGTTGTCTTTTTGGTCGAAAAGTTGACTGTTGGAGTCGATAGGTTGGTCATTAGGTCGAAAATTGACAATTTTGATAAAAATTGACTTTGTGGTCAAAGTTGACTGTTGCTCGATGTGTTGGTCATTGGGTCGAGATTGACCATTTTGGCCAAAGTTGACTTTTTGGGTCGAGGATTGATGATTTAGACTAGTTGACTGTGCTCAATGTGTTGGTCATTGGGTCAAGGATTAACCATTTTGACTAATTTTGAATTTTTTCAAAAGTTGACCTATTAGGTCAATGGGTTGGTCATTGGGTCAGAAATTGACCATTTTAACTAAAGTTGATTTTTTGGTCAAAAGTAGAAGTGTTGGGTCAATGGGGTGGTCATTATGTCAAAAAATATCTTTTTGGTCGAAAGTTGCCTATTGGGTCAATGAGTTGGTCACTAGGTTAAAGATTGACCATTTTTATCAAATTTGACTTTTTGGACAAAAGTTGACATATTGGGTCAATTGGTTTGTCATGAAGTTAAAAATTGACCATTTTGACCAAAATTGACTTTTTGATCGAAAGTTGACCTATTTGGTCATTGGGTTGGTCATTGGGTCAAGGATTGCCCATTTTGACCAAAGTTGACTTTTTGGTCAAAAGTTGACCTATTGGGTCAAAGAGTTTGTCATTTGGTTAAGGATTGACCATTTTGACCAAAGTTGACTTTTTGGTCATTGGATTCGAAGAATGATTAATCATTTTGACCGAAGTTAACTTTTTGGTCGAATGTTGATCTATTTGGTCGATGGGGTGGTCATTTGGTCGAAGAATTGATCATTTTGACGCAAATTGACTTTTTGGTCGAATGTTAACTTTATTTAGTCGATAGGTTGGTCATTGGGTCGAGATTGACGATTTTGACAGAAGTTGTACTTTTTAGTCGAAAGTTGACTGTTAGGTCGATGGGTTGGTTATTGTGTCGAAAATTGACATTTTGAGCTAAAGTTGATTTTTTGGTCAAATGTTGACCTGTTGGGTTAATGGGGTGGTTGTTAGTTTAAAAATTGACTATTTTGACAAAATTTTACTTTTTGTCGAAAGTTGACTGATTGGATCGATGTGTATAGTCATTGGGTCGAAGATTGACCATTTTGACCAAAATTTACATTTTAGGTAAAAGTTGACTTATTCGAGTCGATAGGTTGCTCATTAGGTCGAAAAGTTGACTATTTTGACCAAAATTGTCTTTTTAGTCGAAGTTGACCGATTGGGTCGATGGGTTGGTCATTTTGTCGAGAATTGATCATTATGACTAAAGTTAACTTTTTGGTCAAAAAGATAACTGTTAGGTCGATGGGTTGGTCATTTGGTCGAGGATAAACCATTTTAAACAAAGTTGACATTTTGGTCAAGAGATTGACTTATTGGGTCGATAATTGGTCATTCGGTAAAAAATTGTTTATTTTGATTAAAATTGACTTTTTGGTCGAAATTTGACCTCTTAGGTCGATAGGTTGGTCATTAGGTCGAGAAATTGATCATTTTGATCAAAGTTGACTTTCGGTCGAAAGTTGATCTATTAGATCGATTGGGTGGTCATTATGTCGAAGTTGTCGATATTTGACCAAAATTGAGATTTTACAGTCGAAAGTTGACCTATTGGGTTAGATGAGTTGGTCATTATGTGAAAAATTAACTATTGACTAAAATTTACTTTTTGGTAAAAAGTTGACTTTGTTAGGTCATTGGGTGAGATTGACCATTTGTGTAGATTGACTTTTTTGTCGAGATTTGGCCAATCGTATATGAGTTGGTCATTGGGTCAAGGATTGACCATTTTGACCAAAATTGACATTTTGGTGAAAAGTTGATCCAATGGGTCAATGGAGTGGTCTTTAAGTCAAAAATTGACTATTTTGACCAAAATTATCATTTTGGTCAAAAGTTGACCTATTTGGTCAATGAGTTGGTCATTTGGTCAAGGATTGACTATTCGGATCGAAGATGACTTTTTGGTAAAAATAAAGCTTTTGGTTCAATGGGTTGTTCATTGGGACGAAGATTTGACCATTTTGACCGAAGTTGACTTTTTGATTGAGAGAATGACTCATTTGGTCGATAATTGGTCATTAGGTCGAAAAATTGATTATTTTGACCAGAAATTGAATTTTTGGTCAAGGTGACTCGTTAGATCGTAGGTGAGTCATTAGGTCGAAATTGACTATTTTGACCAAAGTTGACTTTTTGGTCATAAGTTCACGTATTAGGTTAATGAGTTGGTAATTGGGTCAAGAATTGACAATTTTAACCAAAGATGACATTTTGGTCAAAAGTTGACTTATTGGGTCAATGGGTTGGTCATTGGGATAAAAATTGACAATTTTAACTAATTGACATTTTGGTGAAAGTTAACTGTTGGAGTCGATGGGTGGGCATTAGGTCGAAAATTGAATATTTTGACCCGATATTGACTTTTTTCGAAAGTTGACTGTTGGGTCAATTGGTTTGTCATTGGGTCAAGGATTAATCATTTTGATAAACTTGACTTTTTGGTCGTAAGATTAACTTATTAGATTGAAGATTGGTCATTAGGTCGAAAATTGATTATTTTGCCGAAGTTGAATTTTGGTCGAAGATGGACCCATCGGATCGACGAGTTGGTCATTTAGTCGAAAATTGACGATTTGACCAAATTTGTCTTTTTGAGTCGAAAGTTGACATATTTAGTCGATAAGTTGGTAATTAGGTTAAAAATTGACCATTTTGACGAAAGATGACTTTTAGTCGAAAGTTGTCTATTGAGTCAGATTGACGAGTTGGTCGTTAGGCGAAAATTAACCATTTTGACCAAAGTTGACTTTTTGATTGAAAGATTGACTGTTGGGTCAATGGGTGGCATTAGATAAAAAAATTGATTTATTTTGACCAAAATTGACTTTTTAATCGAAAGTTGACTTTATTGGATTCGATGGGTTTGTCATTGAGTCATGGATTGACCATTTTAACTAAAGTTGGCTTTTTGGTGAAGATTGACATATTAGGTCGATGGATTGGTCATTAACTCGAAAATTGATTATTTTGACTAAAATTGACTTTTTGGTCGAAAGTTGACTAATTGAGTCGATAGGTTGGTCATTGGATCGAAAATTGATCATTTTGATCGATTTTGACTTTTTGGTCGAAAAGTTGAGTTATTGGGTCGATGGGTTGGTCATTGGGTCGAGGATTGACCATTTTGGACAAACTTGAGTTTTTGGTCGAATGATTGACTTATTGGGTCGATAATTGGACATTAGGTAAAAAAATTAACTATTTTGACCAAAATTGACTTTTTAGTCAAATGTTGAACTATTGGATCAATGGGTTGGTCATTAGGTCAAGGATTGACCATATTGACCAAAGTTGGCTTTAGTTAGAGATTGAATTATTGGGTTAATAATTGGTCATTAGGCAAAAAATTGATTATTTTGACCAAAATTAAATTTTTGGTCAAAAGTTGACCCATTGGGTCAGTGGGGTGGTCATTATGTCAGAAATTGACCATTTTGACAAAAGTTGTCTTTTTTGTGAAAAGTTGACCTATTTAGGTCAATGAGGTGGTCATTACGTCAAAAATTTACAATTTTGATAAAAATTGACTTTGTGGTCAAAAGTTGACCTATTGCTCCAATGTGTTGGTCATTGGGTCAAGGATTGACCATTTAGGCCAAAGTTGACTTTTTGGTCGAGAGATTGACCATTTAGGCCAAAATTGACTGTGCTCCAATGTGTTGGTCATTAGGTCGAGATTAACCATTTTGACTAATTTTGAACTTTTTAGTCGAAAGTTGACTTATTAGGTCGATGGGTTGTTCATTAGGTGAGGATTGACCATTTTAACTAAAGTTGATTTTTTGGTCAAAAGTAGAAGTGTTGGGTCAATGGGGTGGTCATTATGTCGAAAAATATCTTTTTGGTTGAAAGTTACTATTAGATTCGATGAGTTGGTCACTAGGTTAAAGATTGACCATTTTTATCAAATTTGACTTTTTGGTAAAAGTTGACATATTGGGTCAATTGGTTTGTCATGAAGTTAAAAATTGACCATTTTGACCAAAATTGACTTTTTGATCGAAAGTTGACCTATTTGGTCACTGGGTTGGTCATTGGGTTAAGGATTGCCCATTTTGAACAAAGTTGACTTTTTGGTCCAAAGTTGACTTATTGGGTCAAAGAGTTTGTTATTTGGTTAAGGATTGACCATTTTGAGCAAAGTTGACTTTTTGGTCATTGGGTCAGAAATTAATCATTTTGACCAAAGTTAACTTTTTGGTCAAATGTTGATCTATTTGGTCAATGGGGTGGTCATTTGGTCAAAAATTGACTATTTTGAGCAAGATTGACTTTTTGGTCAAATGTTAACCTATTTAGTCAATAGGTTGGTCATTGGGTCAAGGATTGACGAGTTTGACAAAAGTTGTCTTTTTAGTCAAAAGTTGACCTATTGGGTCAATGGGTTGGTTATTGTGTTAAAAATTGACATTTTAACTAAAGTTAACTTTTTGGTCAAAAGTTGACCTATTGGGTCAATGGGGTGGTTGTTAGGTTAAAAATTGACTATTTTGACAAAATTTTACTTTTGTCGAAAAGTTGACTGATTAGATTGATGTGTATGTCATTGTGTCGAGGAATTGACCTTTTTGACCAAAATTTACATTTTAGGTAAAAGTTGACTTATTCGGATCGATGGGGTGCTCATTAGGTCAAAAAGTGACTATTTTGACCAAAATTGTCATTTTTAGTCGAAAGTTGATGCGATTAGATCGATGGGTTGAAGTCATTTTGTCGAGGATTGATCATTATGACTAAAGTTAACTTTTGGTAAAAAGATAACTCATTGGGTCGATGGGTTGGTCATTTGGTTGAGATAAACAATTTTAAACAAAGTGACATTTTGGTAAGAGATTGACTTATTAGATCGATAATGGTCATTCGATTAAAAATTGTTTATTTTGATTAAAATTGACTTTTGGTCAAAATTGACCTCTTAGGTCGATAGATTGGTCATTGGGTCAGAAATTGATCATTTTGATCAAAGTTGACTTTTTGGTTAAAAGTTGATCTATTGGGTCAATTGGGAGGTCATTATGTCAAAAATTGTCAATATTGACCAAAATAGATTTTCTGGTCAAAAGTTGACCTATTGGGTCAATGAGTTGGTCATTATGTGAAAAATTAACTATTCTGACTAAAATTTACTTTTTGGTAAAAAGTTGACCTATTGGGTCATTGGGTCAAAGATTGACCATTTTGTCCATAGTTGACTTTTTTGTCAAAATTTCACCAATTCTGTATATGAGTTGGTCATTGGGTCAAGGATTGACCATTTTGACCAAAATTGACATTTTGGTGAAAAGTTGATCCAATGGGTCAATGGAGTGGTCTTTAAGTAAAAAATTGACTATTTTGACCAAAATTATCATTTTGGTCAAAAGTTGACCTATTTGGTCAATGAGTTGGTCATTTGGTCAAGGATTAACTATTCGGATCGAAGATGACTTTTTGGTAAAAATAAAGCTTTTGGTTCAATGGGTTGTTCATTGGGACAAGATTTGACCATTTTGACCAAAGTTGACTTTTTGGTGAGAGAATGACTCATTTGGTCAATAATTGATCATTAGGTCAAAAATTGATTATTTTGACCAAAATTGAATTTTTGGTCAAAAGGTGACCCATTGGGTCAGCGGGTGGTCATTGGGTCAGAAATTGACTATTTTGACCAAAGTTGACTTTTTGGTCATAAGTTCACGTCTTAGGTTAATGAGTTGGTAATTGGGTCAAGAATTGACAATTTTAACCAAAGATGACATTTTGGTCAAAAGTTGACTTATTGGGTCAATGGGTTGGTCATTGGGATAAAAATTGACAATTTTAACTAATTGACATTTTGGTCAAAAGTTAACCTTTTGGGTCAATGAGTGGGCATTAGGTCAAAAATTGAATATTTTGACCAATATTGACTTTTTTTTCAAAAGTTGACCTATTGGGTCAATTGGTTTGTCATTGGGTCAAGGATTGACCATTTTGACCAAACTTGACTTTTTGGTCATAGATTAACTTATTGGGTCAAAAATTGGTCATTAGGTCAAAAATTGATTATTTTACCAAAATTGAATTTTTGGTCAAAAGTGGACCCATCGGATCAACGAGGTGGTCATTTAGTCAAAAATTGACCAATTTGACCAAATTTGTCTTTTTGGTCAAAAGTTGACATATTTGGTCAATGAGTTGGTAATTGGGTTAAGAATTGACCATTTTGACCAAAGATGACTTTTTGGTCAAGAGTTGTCCTATTGGGTCAACGAGTTGGTCGTTGGGCAAAAAATTCACCATTTTGACCAAAGTTGACTTTTTATTCAAAAGTTGACCTATTGGGTCATGGGTGGCATTAGATAAAAAAATTGACTATTTTGACCAAAATTGACTTTTGGTCGAAAGTTGACCTGATTGAGTCGATGGGTTTGTCATTGAGTCATGGATTGACCATTTTAACCGAAGTTGGCTTTTTGGTCGAGAGATTGACATATTGGGTCGATAATTGGTCATTAACTCAAAAATTGACTATTTTGACTAAAATTGACTTTTTGGTCAAAAGTTGACCAATTAGGCCAATGGGTTGGTCATTGGATCAAGGATTGATCATTTTGGCCAATTTTGACTTTTTGGTCAAAAGTTGAGTTATTGGGTCAATGGGTTGGTCATCGGGTCAAGGATTGACCATTTTGGACAAACTTGAGTTTTTGGTCAGTGATTGGCTTACTGGGTCAATAATTGGACATTAGGTAAAAAAATTAACTATTTTGACCAAAATTGACTTTTTAGTCAAATGTTGAACTATTGGATCAATGGGTTGGTCATTAGGTCAAGGATTGACCATTTTGACCAAAGTTAGCTTTGGTTAGAGATTGAATTATTGGGTTAATAATTGGTCATTAGGTAAAAAATTGATTATTTTGACCAAAATTAAATTTTTGGTCAAAAGTTGACCCATTGGGTCAGTGGGGTGGTCATTATGTCAGAAATTGACCATTTTGACAAAAGTTGTCTTTTTGTGAAAAGTTGACTGTTGGAGTCGATGAGGTGGTCATTACGTCAAAAATTGACAATTTTGATAAAAATTGACTTTGTAGTCGAAAGTTGACTGTTAGCTCGATGTGTTGGTCATTGGGTCGAGATTGACCATTTAGGCAAAGTTGACTTTTTGGTCGAGGATTGACCATTTAGGCCAAGTTGACCTATTGCTCCAATGTGTTGGTCATTGGGTCAAGGATTAACCATTTTGACTAATTTTGACTTTTTTTCAAAAGTTGACCTATTGGGTCAATGGGTTGGTCATTGGGTCAGAAATTGTCCATTTTAACTAAAGTTGATTTTTTGGTCAAAAGTAGAAGTGTTGGGTCAATGGGGTGGTCATTATGTCAAAAAATATCTTTTTGGTTGAAAGTTGCCTATTGGGTCAATGAGTTGGTCACTAGGTTAAAGATTGACCATTTTTATCGAATTTGACTTTTTGGACAAAAGTTGACATATTGGGTCAATTGGTTTGTCATGAAGTTAAAAATGACCATTTTGACCAAAGATTGACTTTTTGGTCAAAAGATGACATATTAGGTCGATTGGGTAGTCATTAGGTCGAAATATATCTATTTTGACCAAAATTAACTTTTTGGTCGAAGTTGACTGTAGATTCGATGAGTTGGTCATTGAGTCGAAGATTGACCATTTTGACCAAAGTTGACTTGTTGATCGAAAGTCGACTATTAAGTGATGGGTTGGTCATTGGGTCAGAAATTGACCATTTTAACAAAGTTGACTTTTTGGTCGAAAGTTGACTGTTAGGATCGATGGAGTTGGTCATTAGGTCATAAATTGAAAATTTTGTTAAAAAGTTAACCTATTTGGTCAATGGGTTGGTCATTAGGTTTATGATTGACCATTTGACCAAATTTTACTTTTTGGTCAAAAGTTGACCTAATGGGTCAATGAATTAGTCATTGGGTCAATGATTGACCATTTTGACCAAAGTTGACTTTTTGATTAGAGATTGTCTTGTTGGATTCGATAATTGGTCATTAGGTCGAAAATTGATTATTTTGACCAAAATTGACTTTTTGGTCGAAAGTTAACCTTATTGGGTGAATGGGTTGGTCATTGGGTCAAGGATTGACCCTTTTGACCAAAGTTGACTTTTTGGTCAAAAGTTGACCTATTGGTTTAATGGGTTGGTCTTTGGGTCAAGGATTAACCATTTTGAACAAAGTTAACTTTTTGCTCAGAGATTGACTTATTGGGTTGATAATTGGTCATTTGGTGTAAAAATTGATTATTTTTGACCAAAATTGAATTTTTGGTCAAAAGTTAACATATTGGGTTAATGGGGTTGTCATTGTGTCGAATATTAACCATTTTAACTGAAGTTGACTTTTTAGTCGAAAGTTGACTGATTGGAGTCAATGGGTTTGTCATTAGGACAGGATTGGCCATTTTGACCAAAGTTGACTTTTTGGTTAGAAGTTTGGCTTACTAAGTCGATAATTAGTCATTAGGTCAAAATTGAGTTATTTTGCTTAAATTGACTATTTTGACCAAAATTGACTATTTTGACCAAAATTGGCTTTTTGGTCAAAAGTTAACATATTGGGTGATTGGGTTGGTCATTGGGTCAAGGCTTGACCATTTCGACCAAAGTTGACCTATTGGGTCAATTGGTTAAGGATTGACCTCTTTGACTAAAGTTGACCTTTTAGTAAAAGATTAACTTATTGGGTAAATAATTGGTCATTAGGTCAAAAATTGATTATTTCGACTAAAATTGAATATTTGGTCAAAAGTTGACCCGATTAGGTCGATGGGGTGGTCATTGTGTCGAAATTAACCATCTTGACCAAAGATGGCTTTTTTGTCGAAAGTTGACTTATGTTAGTCGATGAGGTGGTCATTATGTCGAAAGTAACAATTTTGACCAAAATTGACTTTTTGGTCGAAAGTTGACTAATGTGATCGATGGGTTTGTCATTAGGTTCGAGGATTTACCATTTTGAACAAAGTTGATTTTTTGGTCGAGAGAATAACTTATTGGGTCAATAATTGGTCATTAGGTCTAAAATTGACTATTTTGACTAAAATTGAATTTTTGTTCAAAAGTTAACCCATCGGGTCAACGGTTGGGTCATTGGCTCAAAAATTAACCATTTTAAACAATGTTGACTTTTTGTTCAAAAGCTAACCTATTTGGTCAATGAGTTGGTAATTGGGTCAAGAATTGGCCATTTTGACTAAAGTTGACTTTTTGGTGATAAGTTGACCTATTGGGTCAATGGGTGGTCATTAGGTCAAAATTTGACTATTTTGACTAAAATTGACTTTTTGGTTAAAAGTTGACATATTGGTCAATGGGTTTGTCTTTAGGTCAAGGATTAACTATTTTGTCCAAAATTGACTTTTTGGTCAGAGATTGACATATCAGGTTAATAATTGGTCATTAATTTATAAATTAACTATTTTTACCAAAATTAACTTTTGGTCAAAAGTTGACCTATTCGGTCAATGGGTTGGTCTTTGGATCAAGGATTGATCATTTTGTCCAATGTTGACTTTTTGGTCAAAAGATGACCTATTATGTCAATGGGTTGGTCATTGGGTCGAGATTGGACAGTTGTAGTTGACTTTGATCGTCAGGTCAAGATTGACCAGTTGCACAAGTTGACTTTGGTCGAAGAGATTGGTTTACTGGGTCAATTATTGGTCATTAGGTCAAAAATTGACAATTTTAACCAAAATTGACTTTTTGGTCAAAATTGACCTATTGGGTCAATAAATTGGTCATTGGGTAAAAAATTGACCATTTTGACCAAAGTTGACTTTTTGGTCACTGGTTGACATATAGGGTCAATGGGGTGATCATTAGGTAAGAAATTAGCTATTTTGACCAAAATTGACTTTTTGGCGAAAGTTGACTATTAGATTGATGGGTTGGTCATTGAGGTTGAGATCGACCATTTTGACCGAAGTTGATTTTTTGGTCAAAAATTAAGCTGATTAGGTCGATCGGTTGGTGATTGGGTCAAGGATTGACTATTTTGACCAAAGTTGCTTACTTGGTCACAAATTGACTTATTCGGTCAATAGGTAAAAAATTGAATATTTCGACTAAAATTAATTTTTGGTCAAAAGTTGACCTATTGGGTCAAAGGTTGGTCATTGGGTCAAGGACCGATCATTTTGACAGAAGTTGACTTTTTGGTAAAATTGAACCTATTGCGTCAATGAGTTGGTCATTGGGTCATAAATTGACCATTTTAACCAAAGTTAACTTTTTGGTCAAAAGTTGACCTATTGGGTCAATGGTTTTATCATTGGGTCAATGATTGACCATTTTGACCAAAGTTGCCTTTTTGGTCAAAAGTTGACCTATTAGGTCAATGTGGTGGTTGTTAGGTTAAAAATTGATTATTTTGACCAAAATTTACTTTTTTGTCAAAAGTTAACCAATTGGGTCAATGGGTAAGTCATTGTGTCAATGATTGTCTGTTTTCACCAAAATTGACATTTTGGTCAAAAGTTAACCTATTGGGTCAATGGGTTTGTCATTGAGTCAAGGATTGACCATTTTGACCAAAGTTGATGTTTTGGTCAGAGATTGATTTTTGGGTCAATAATTCGTCATTAGGTCAAAAATTGACTATTTTTACCAAAATTGACTTTTTTATTAAAAGTTGAACTATTGGTCAATGGGTTGGTCATTGGGTCAGAAATTGACCATTTAACCAAAGTTGACTTGTGGGTCAAAAGTTGACCTTTTGGGTCAATGGGTGGTCTGAAGGTCAAAAATTGACAATTTTGACCAAAATTGACTTTTTGGTCGAAAGTCGATCTGTTGGGTCGATGAGTTGGTCATTATGTCGAAAATTGACTCTTTTGACTGAAATTGACTTTTTCGTCGTAAGTTGACTTATTAGGTCGATATCTTTGGTAATTGGGTCACAGATTAATCATTTTGACAAAAGTTGACTTTTTGGTAAAAATTTGACCTATTCGGTTAATGGGTTGGTCATTGGGTCAGAAATTAAACATTTTAACAAAAGTTGACTTTTTGGTCAAAAGTTGACCTATTGGGTCAATAGGTTTGACATTTGGTAAAGGATTGACCATTTTGATCAAAGTTGTCTTTTTTGTCAAAAGTTAACTTATTTTGGTCAATGAGATGGTTATTAGGTCAAAAATTGACAGTTTTGACCAAAGTTAACTTTTTGGTCAAAAGTTGACGTATTGGGTCAATGGGTTGGTCATTGGGTCAAGGATTGACCTTTTTGGCAAAGTTAACTTTTTGGTCAAAAGTTGACCTATTGGGTCAATGGGTTGGTCATTGGGTCAAAAATTGACCATTTTGACCAAAATTGACATTTTGGTCAAAACTTAAGCTATTGGGTCAATGGGTTGGTCATTGAGTCAAGGATTGACCATTTTGAGCGAAGTTGACGTTTAGGTTAGAGATTGACTTATTGGGTAAATAATTGGTCATTAGGTAAAAAATTGACTATTTTGACCAAAATTGACTTTTTCGTTAAAAGTTGACTTATTGGGTCAATGGGTTGCTCATTGAGTCAGAAATTAACGATTTTGACAAGAGTTGACTTTTCAGTCAAAAGTTAACCTAGTGGGTCAATGAGGTGGTCATTAGTTTAAAAATTGACTATTTTGACCAAAATTAACTTTTTGGATAAAAGTTAACCTATTGGGTCAATGAGTTGGTCATGATGTCAAAAATTGACTATTTTGACCAAAAATGACTTTTTGGTAAAAAGTTGACTGTTAAGGTCGACGGAGTTTGGTCGATAGATTCGAGATTGATCATTTTGACAAAAGTAGACTTTTTGGTAAAAATTTGACATATTGGGTCAATGGGTTGGTCATTTGGTCAAGGATTGAACATTTTGATCACAGTTAACTTTTGGTTCAAAAGTTGACCTATTGGGTCAATGGGTTGGTCATTGGGTTAAACATTGACCATTTTCACCAAAGTTGACATTTAGGTCAAAGGTTGACCCATTGGTTCAAAAATTGACTATTTTGACCAATATTGACTTTTTGGTCAAAAGTTGATCTATTTGGTCAATGGGATGTCATTGGGTCAAGGATTAACCATTTTGACAAATGTTAACTTTTTGAACAAAAGTTGACCTATTGGGTCAATGGGTTGGTCATTGGGTTAAACATTGACCATTTTCACCAAAGTTGACATTTAGGTCAAAGGTTGACCCATTGGGTCAAAAATTGACTATTTTGACCAATATTGACTTTTTGGTCAAAAGTTGATCTATTTGGTCAATGGGATGTCTTTGGGTCAAGGATTAACCATTTGACCAATGTTGACTTTTTGAACAAAAGTTGACCTTTTGGGTCAATGGGTTGGTCATTAGGTCAAGGATTGACCATTTTGACCAAAGTTGACTTTTTGGTCACAGATTGACTTATTTGATTAATAATTGATCATTAGGTAAGAAATTGACTATTTCGACCAAAATAGACTTTTTGGATAAAAGTTGACATATTGGTTCATTTTTTGGTAAAAATTTGACCTATTGGGTCAATGGGTTGGTCATTGCGTTAGAAATTGAACATTTTAACTAAAGTTCACTTTTTGGTCAAAAGTTAACATATTGGGTCAATGAATGACCATTTTGACCAAAGTTGTCTTTTTAGTCAAAAGTTGACCTTTTGGGTTAATGGGTTTATTATTGGGTCACAAATTGACCATTTTAACTAAAGTTGTCTTTTTGGTCAATAGTTGACCTATTGGGTCAATGGGGTGGTTGTTATGTTAAAAATTGATTATTTTGACCAAAATTTATTTTTTTTCAAGAGTTCACCACTTAGGTCAATGGGTATGTCATTGTGTGAAGGAATGACCATTTTGACCAAAATTGACTTTTTGGTCAAAACTTAACCTATTTGGTCAATGGATTGGTCATTGGGTTAAGGATTGACCATTTTAACCAAAGTTAACGTTTTGGTTAGAGATTGACTTATTGGGTCAATAATTGCTCATTATGTCATAAATTGACTATTTTAGCCTAAATTAACTTTTTCGTCAAAAGTTGACCTATTGGGTCCATGGGTTGGCCATTAGGTTAGAAATTGACGTTTTTGACCAAAGTTGTCTTTTTGGTAAAAGTTGACCGATTTGGTCAATGGGGTGTTCATTAGGTCAAAATTGACTATTTTGACCAAACATAACTTTTTGGTCAAAAGTTGACCTATTGGGTCAATGAGTTGGTCATTATGTCAAATATTGACTATTTTGACCAAAATTGACTTTTTGGTTAAAAGTTGACTGTTATTGATCGATAAGTATGAGTCATTGGGTCAAGGATTGATCATTTTGACAAAGGTTGACTTTTTGGTTAAATTTTGACATTTGGGTCAATGGGTTGGTAATTGGGTTAGAAATTGACCATTTTAACAAAAGTTGACTTTTTGGTCAAAAGTTGACCTTTTAGGTCAATGGGTTTGTCATTTGGTTAAGGATTGATCATTTTGATCAAAGTTGTCTTTTTGGTCAGAATTTGACCTTTTCAGGTCAATGAGGGGGTTATTAGGGCAAAACTTGACAATTTTGACCAAAGATGACTTTTTAGTCAAAAGTTGACCTTTTGGGTCAATGGGTTGGTCATTGGGTCAAGGATTCACCATTTTGCTTAAAGCTGACTTTTTTGTCAAAAGTTGACCTGTTGGGTGAATGGATTGGTCATTGGTTCAAGGATTGACCATTTTCACCAAGGTCAAAAGTTGACCTATAAGGTCAATAATTGGTCATTAGGTCAAAAATTGTCTATTTTGACCAAAATTGCCTTTTTGGTTAAAAGTTGATATGTTGGGTCAGTGGGATGTCATTGGGTTAAGGATTAACCATTTTGACAAAAGTTGAATTTTTGGTCAAAAGTTTAATTATTGGGTCAATGAATTGGTCATTAGGTCAATGATTGACCATTTTGACCAAAGTTGACTTTTTTATCAAAGATTGTCTTATTGGGTCAATAATTGCTCATTAGGTCAAAAATTGACTATTTTGACTAAAATTGACTTTTTGGTCAAAAGTTAACCTATTGGGTGAATGGTTGGTCATTGGGTCAAGGATTGACCATTTTGACCAAAATTGACTTTTTGGTCAAAAGTTGACCTATTGGGTTAATGGGTTGGTCATTGAGTCAAGGATTGACCATTTAGAACAAAGTTGACTTTTTGGTCAGAGATTGACTTATTAGGTCAATAATTGGTCCTTTGGTCAATAATTGATTTTTTTTACGAAAATTGAATTTTCGGTCAAAAGTTAACCCGTTCGGTTAATGGGGTTGTCATTGTGTCAGAAATTGACCATTTTAACCAAAGTTGACTTTTTGGTCAAATTTGATCTCATTAGATGTCAATGTTGAGTCGTTGGGGCAAAGATTGACAATTTTTACCAAAGTTGACTTTTTGGTTAGAGTTTGGCTTACAAAGTCAATAATTGGTCATCAAGTCAAAATTGACTATTTTGACCAAAATTGACTTTTTGGTCAAAAGTTAACATATTGGGTGATTGGGTAGGTCATTGGGTCAAGGATTGACCATTTCGGCCAAAGTTGAATTTTTAGTCCTAAGTTGACCTATTGGGTCAATGGGTTGGTCAATTGGTCAAGGATTGACCATTTTGTCCAAAGTTGACTTTTTGTAAAAGATTGACTTATTGGGTCAATAATTGGTCATTAGATCAAAAATTAATTATTTTGACAAAAATTAATTATTTTGACTAAAATTGAATATTTGGTCAAAAGTTGACCTGTTGGGTCTATGGGGTGGTCATTGTGTTAGAAATTAACCATTTTGACCAAAGTTGGCCTTTTGTCAAAAGTTTACCTATGTCAGTCAATGAGGTGGTCATTATGTCAAAAATTAACAATTTTGACCAAAATTAACGTTTTGGTCAAAAGTTGACCTAATGGGCCAATGGGTTTTTCATTGGGTCAAGGATTTACCATTTTGAAAAATGTTGATTTTTTTGCAGAGAATGACTTATTGGGTCAATAATTGGTGATTGGGTCTAAAATTAACTTTTTTGACCAAAATTGAATTTTTGGTCAAAAGTTGACCCATCGGGTCAACGGGTAGGTCACTGGCTCAAAAATCAACCATTTTGACAAATGTTGACATTTTGTTCAAAAGCTAACCTATTTGGTCAATGAGGTGGTAATTGGGTCAAGAATTGGCCATTTTGACCAAAGTTGACTGTTTAGTGAAAAGTTGACCTACTGGGTCAATGGGTGGTCATTAGGTCAAAAATTGACTATTTTTAAAAAAATTGACTTTTTGGCCAAAAGTTGACCTATTTGGTCAATGGGTCTGTCTTTGGGTCAAGGATTGACCATTTTGTCCAAAATTGACTTTTTGGTCAGAGATTGACTTATCAGGTCAATAATTGGTCATTAATTTAAAATTAACTATTTTTACCAAAATTGACTTTTTGGTCAAAAGTTGACCTATTAGGTCAATGGGTTGGTCATTGAATCAAGCATTGATTATTTTCACCAATGTTGACTTTTTGGTCAAAAGTTGACCTATTGAGTCAATGGGTTGGTCATTGGGTCAAGGATTGACCATTTTGGCCAAAGTTGACTTTTTGGTCAGAGATTAGTTTGTTGGGTTAATAATTGGTCATTAGGTAAAAAATTGACTATTTTGACCAAAATTGACTTTTAAGTCATAAGTCGACCTATTGGGTCAATGAATTGTTCATTGGGTCAAAAATTGACCATTTTTACCAAAGTTGACTTTTTGATAAGAGATTGACTTATAGGGTCGATGGGGTGATCATTAGGTAAAAAATTGACTATTTTGACCAAAAATGACTATTTTGACGAAAATTGACATTTTGGCCAAAAGTTGACATATTGGGTCAATGGGTTGGTCATTGGGTCAAGGATCGACCATTTTGGCCAAAGTTGATTTTTTGGTCAAAAGTTGACCAATTGGGTCAATGGGTTGGTGATTGGGTCAAGGATTGACCATTTTGACCAAAGTTGGTTTTTTGGTCACATATTGACTTATTCGGTCAATAGGAACAAAATTGAATATTTTGACCAAAATTGAATATTTTGACCAAAATTGACCTTTTGGTCAAAAGTTGACCTATTGGGTCAAAGGTTGGTCATTGGATCAAGGATTGATCATTTTGACAAAATTTGTCTTGTTAGTAAAATTAAACCTATTGCGTCAATAAGTTGGTCATTGGGTCATAAATTGACTATTTTAACTAAAGTTAACTTTTTTGTTAAAAGCTGACCTATTTGATCAATGGTTTTGTCATTGGGTCAAGGATTGACCATTTTGACAAAAGTTGTCTTTTTGGTCAAAAATTGAGCTATTGGATCAATGGTTGGTTATTGGGTCAGAAATTGACCATTTTAACTAAAGCTGACTTTTTGGTCAAAAGTTGACCTATTAGGTCAATGGGGTGGTTGTTAGGTTAAAGTTGACTATTTTGACCAAAATTTACTTTTTTGTCAAAAGTTGACCAATTGAGTTAATGGGTAAGTCATTGTCTCAAAGAATAACCATTTTGACCAAAATTGACATTTTGGTCAAAAGTTAACCTGTTGGGTCAATGGGTTGGTCATTGAGTCAAGGATTGACCATTTTGACCAAAGTTGACGTTTTGGTCAGAGATTGATTTATTAGGTCAAGAATTGACTATGTTTACCAAAATTGACTTTTTCGTTAAAAGTTGAACTATTGGGTCAATGGGTTGGTTATTGAGTCAAAAATTGACCATTTTGACCAAAGTAGACTTTTAGGTCAAAAGTTGACCTATTGGGTCAATGGGGTGGTAATTAGGTCAAAAATTAACAATTTTGACCAAAATTGACTTTTTGGTCAAAGGTTGACCTGTTGGGTCAATGAGCTGGTTATTATGTCAAAAATTGCCTATTTTGACCGAAATTGACTTTTTGGTCATACGATGACCTATTGGGTCAATATGCTCGTCATTGGGTTACGAATTGATCATTTTGACAAAAGTTGACTTTTTGGTTAAAATTTGACCTTTAGGTCAATGGGTTGGTAATTGGGTCAGAAATCAACCATTTTAACCAAAGTAGACTTTTTGGTCAAACGTTGACCTTTTAGGTCAATGGGTTGGTCATTAGGTCAAAAATTGTCCATTTTAACCAAAGTTGACTTTTTCGTCAAAGGTTAACCTATTTGGTCAAAGGGTTTGACTTTTAGTAAAGGATTGACCATTTTGATCAAAGTGGTCTTTATTGTGAAAAGTTGACCTATTTTGGTCAATGAGATGGTTATTTAGTAAAAAATTGACAATTTTGACCAAAGTTGATTTTTTGGTCAAAAGTTTACCTATTGGGTCAATGGGTTGGTCATTGGGTCAAGGATTGAACTTTTTGGCTAAATTGACTTTTTCGTCAAAAGTTGACCTATTGGGTCAATGGGTTGGTCATTGGGTCAAGGATTGACCATTTTGACCAAAATTGACATTTTGGTCGAAACATAACCTATTGTGTCAATGGGTTGGTCATTGAGTCAAAGATTGAACATGTTGACCAAAGTTGATGTTTTGGTCAGAGATTGACTTATTGGGTCAATAATTGGTTATTAGGTCAAAAATTGATTATTTTGACCAAAATTGACTTTTTAGTTAAAAGTTGACCTATTGGGTCAATGGGTTGGTCATTGGGTTAGAAATTGACCATTTTAACAAAATTTTACTTTTGGGTCAAAAGTTAACCTATAGGGTCAATGGGGTGGTCGTTAGTTCAAAAATTGACTATTTTGACCAAAATTCACTTTTTGGTCAAAAGTTAACCTATTGGGTCAATGAGTTGGTTATTATGTAAAAAATTGACTATTTTGACCAAAATTGACTATTTGGTCAAAAGTTGACCTATTGGGTCACAGGTTGGTCAATTGGTCAAGGATTGATCATTTTGACAAAAGTAGACTTTTTAGTAAAATTTTAACCTATTGAGTCAATGGGTTGGTCATTTGGTCAAGGATTGAACATTTTGATCAAAGTTAACTTTTTTTCAAAAGTTGACCTATTGGGTTGGTCATTGGGTCAAGCATTGACCATTTTCACCAAAGTTGACATTTAGGTCAAAAGTTGACCTATTGGGTCAATAATTGGTCATTAGGTCAAAAATTGACTATTTTGACCAATATTGACTTTTTGGTCAAAAGTTGATCTTTTGGGTCAATGATTAACCATTTTGACAAAAGTTGACTTTTTGATCAAAAGTTGACCTATCGGGTCAATGGGTTGGTCGTTGGGTCAATGATTGACCATTATGACCAAAGTTGACTTTTTAGTCAGAGATTGACTTATTGGGTCAATAATTGGTAATTAGGACAAAAATTGTTTATTTTGAGCAAAATTAAATTTTTGTTCAAAAGTTGACCTATTGGATCAATGAGTTGGTTATTGGGTAAAGAGTTGACCATTTTCATTAAAGTTTACTTTTTGGTCAAAAGTTGACCTATTGGGTCAATGTGTTGGTCATTAAGTCAAAATTTGACCATTTTGACCGAAGTTGACTTTTTAGTCAGAAGAGGACCTATTAGGTCAATAGGTGGTCATTAGGTCAAAAATTGAATATTTTGACCAAAGTTGACTTCTTGGTCAAAAGTTGACCTATTGAGTAAATGGGTTTGTCATTGGGTCAAGGATTGAGCATTTTGACCAAAGGTCACTTTTTTGGTCAGAGATTGTCTTGTTTGGTCAATAATTAGTTATTAGGTCAAAATTTGATTATTTAGACCAAACTTGATTTATTCGTCAAAAGTTGATCCATTGGGTCAATGGGTTGGTGTTTGTGTCAGAAATTAACATTTTAATCAGAGTTGACTTTTTGGTCAAAAGTTGACCTATTGGGTCAATGGGGTGGTCATTAAAAAAAATTGACTATTATGACGAAATTGACTTTTTGGTCAAAAGTTGACATATTGGGTCAATAGGTTGGTCATTGGGTCATTGGGTTGGTAATATGGTCAAGGATTGACAATTTTGACCAAAGTTGATTTTTTGATCAAAAGTTGACCAATTGGGTCAATTGGTTGGTCATTGGGTCAAGGATTGACCATTTTGACCAAAGTTAACTTTTTGGTCAGAGACTGACTTATTTGGTTAATAATTGATCATTAGTTAAGAAATTGACTATTTTGACCAAAATAGACTTTTTGTATAAAAGTTGACATATTGGGTTAATAGGTTGGTCATTGGGTAAAGGATTGATCATTTCGATAAAAGTTGACTTTTTGGTAAAAAATTGACCTATTGGGTCAATGAGTTGGTCATTGGGTTAGAAATTGACCATTTTACCCAAACTTGACTTTTTGTTCAAAAGTTAACATATTTGGTCAATGAATGACCATTTTGACCAAAGTTGTCTTTTTGGTCAAAAGTTGACCATTTGGGTCAATGGGTTTGTTATTGGGTCAGAAATTCCCCATTTTAACTAAAGTTGTCTTTTCGGTCTAAATTTGACTGTTAGATTGATAGGTTGGTTATTAGGTTTAAAATTGACTATTTTGACCAAAATTTACTTTTTTGTCAAAAGTTGACCAGTTGGGTCTATTGGTATATCATTGTGTCAAGGATTGACCATTTTGACCAAAGTTGACTTTTGGTAAAAACTTGACCTAGTGGGTCAATGGGTTGGTCATTGGGTTAGAAATTATCCATTTTAACTAAAGTTGACTTTTTCGTCGAAAGTTCGCTTTATTAGGTCGATGATTGACCATTTTGACCAAAGTTGTCTTTTCGGTCGAAAGTTGACCTTTTGGGTTAATGAGTTTGTTATTGTGTTAGAAATTGACCATTTTAATTAAAGTTGTCTTTTTGGTCAATAGTTGACCTATTGGGTTAATGGGGTGGTTGTTATGTTAAAAAATTGACTATTTTTACCAAAATTTATTTTTTGTCAAAAGTCGACGAATTGGGTCAATGGGTATGTCATTGTGTCAAGGAATGACCATTTTGACCAAAATTGACGTTTTGGTCGAAAGTTAACTTATTGGGTCGATGGATTGGTCATTGGGTCGAAGATTGACCATTTTGACCAAAGTTGACGTTTTGGTCAGAGATTGACTTATTGTGTCAATAATTGGTCATTAGGTCAAAAATTGACTATTTTGATAAAAATTGACTTTTTGTCAAAAGTTGACTTATTGGGGCCATGGGTTGGTCATTGGGTCATAAATTGACTATTTTAACCCAAGTTAACTTTTTGGTCTAAAGTTGACCTTTTGGGTCAAGGATTGACCATTTTGACTAATGTTGTCTTTTTGGTCAAAAGTTGACCTTTTGGGTCAATGGTTGGTTATTGGGTCAGAAATTGACCATTTTAGCTAAAGTTAAACTTTTTGTCAAAAGTTGACCTATTAGGTCAATGGTGTGGTTAGGTTAAAAATTGACTATTTTGACCAAAATTTTCTTTTTCGTCAAAAGTTGACCAATTGGTCAATGGGTAAGTCATTGTCTCAAGGATTGAACATTTTGACTAAAATTGACATTTTGGTCAAAAGTTAACCTATTGGGTCAATGGGTTGGTCATTAAGTCATGGATTGACCATTTTGACCAAAGCTGACGTTTTGGTCAAAGATTGATTTATTGGGTCAAAAATTTATCATTGGGTCAAGGATCGACCATATTGGCCAAAGTTGATTTTTTGGCCAAAAGTTGACCAATTAGGTCAATGGGTTGGTGATTGGATCAAGAATTGACCAATTTGACCAAAGTTGGTTTTTTGGTCACATATTGACTTATTCGGTCTATAGATACAAAATTGAATATTTTGACCAAAATTGACTTTTTGGTCAAAAGTTGACCTATTGGGTCAAAGGTTGATCATTGGATCAAGGATTGATCATTTTGATGAATTCGACTTTTTGGTAAAATTAAACTGTTGCGTCGATGAGTTGAATTCGGTGGGTCATAAATTAATACATTTTAACTAAAGTTAACTTTTTTGTTAAAAGTTGACTATTAGATTGATGGTTTTGTCATTGGGTCGAGGATTGACCATTTTGACCAAAGTTGTCTTTTGGTCAAAAGTTGACTGTTGGGTCAATGGTTGGTTATTGGGTCAGAAATTGACCATTTTAACTAAAGTTGACTTTTTGGTCAAAAGTTGACCTATTAGGTCAATGGGGTGGTTGTTAGGTTAAAAATTGACTATTTTGACCAAAATTTACTTTTTGTCAAAAGTTAACCAATTAGGTCAATGGGTAATTGTCTCAAAGATTAACCATTTTGACCAAAATTGACATTTTGGTTAAAAGTTAACCTATTGGGTGAATGGGCTGGTCATTGAGTCAAGGATTGACCATTTTGACCAAAGTTGACGTTTTGGTCAGAGATTGATTTAATGGGTCAAAAATTCATCATTAGGTCAAACATTGACTATTTTTACCAAAATTGACTTTTTCGTTAAAAGTTAAACTATTGGGTCAATGGGTCATTGGGTCATTGGGTCAAAAATTGACCATTTTGACCAAAGTAGACTTTTAGGTCAAAAGTTGACCTATTGGGTCAATGGGGTGGCCATTAGGTCAAAAATTAATAATTTTGACCAAAATTGACTTTTTGGTCAAAAGTTGACTCGTTAGAGTCAATGAGTTGGTTATTATGGCAAAAATTGACTATTTTGACCGAAATTGACATTTTGGTCAAAGATGACCTACTGGGTCAATATGCTCGTCATTGGGTCACGAAGTGATCATTTTGACAAAAGTTGACTTTTTGGTTAAAATTTGACCTTTGGGTCAATGGGTAGGTAATTGGGTCAGAAATCAACCATTTTAACCATAGTTGTCTTTTTGGTCAAAAGTTGATCTTTAAGGTCATTGGGTTGGTCATTGGTTCAAAAATTAACCATTTTAGCCAAAGTTGACTTTTTCGTCAAAAGTTGACCTATTGGGTCAATGGGTTTGACTTTTAGTAAAGGATTGACCATTTTGATCAAAGTTGTCTTTATTGTCAAAAGTTGACCTATTTTGGTTAATTAGATGGTTATTAGGTCAAAAATTGATAATTTTGACCAAAGTTGATTTTTTGGTCAAAAGTTTACCTATTGGGTCAATGGATTGGGCATTTGGTCAAGGATTGACCTTTTTGGCCAAAGTTGACTTTTTGGTCAAAAGTTGACCTATTGGGTAAATGGGTTGGTCATTGTGTCAAGGATTGACCATTTTAACCAAAATTGACATTTTGGTCAAAACATAACCTATTGTGTCAATGGGTTGGTCATTGAGTCAAAGATTGAACATGTTGACCAAAGTTGATGTTTTGGTCAGAGATTGACTTATTGGGTCAATAATTAGTTATTAGGTCAAAAATTGACTATTTTGACCAAAATTGACTTTTTAGTTAAAAGTTGACCTATTGGGTCAATGGGTTGGTCATTGGGTCAGAATTGACGTTTTTGACAAAAGTTGACTTTTGGGTCAAAAGTTAACCTATAGGGTGAATGGTGTGGACGTTAGTTCAAAAATTGACTATTTTGACCAAAATTCACTTTTTGGTTAAAAGTTAACTTATTGGGTCAATGAGTTGGTTATTAGGTCAAAAATTGACTATTTTGACCAAAATTGACTATTTGGTCAAAACTTGACCTATTGGGTCACAGGTTGGTCAATTGGTCAAGGAATGATCATTTCGACAAAAGTAGACTTTTTGGTAAAATTTTAACCTATTGGGTCAATGGTTTGGTCATTTGGTTAAAGATTGAACATTTTGATCAAAGTTAACTTTTTTTTTCAAAAGTTGACCTATTGGGTTAATGGGTTGGTCATTGGGTCAAGCATTGACCATCTTCACCAAAGTTGACATTTAGGTCAAAAGTTGACCTATTAGGTCAATAATTGGTCATTAGGTCAAAAATTGACTATTTTGACCAAAATTGACTTTTAGGTCAAAACTTGATCTATTGGGTCAATGGGATGTCATTGGGTCAATGATTTACCATTTTGACAAAAGTTGACTTTTTTATCAAAAGTTGACCTATCGGGTCAATGGGTTGGTCGTTGGGTCAAGGTTTGACCATTATGACCAAAGTTGACTTTTTAGTCAGAGATTGACTTATTGGGTAAATAGTTGGTAATTAAGACAAAAATTGGTTATTTTGACCAAAATTGAGTTTTTGTTCAAAAGTTGACCTATTGGATCAATTAGTTGGTCATTGGGTAAAGAGTTGACCATTTTGATCAAAGTTTACTTTTTAGTCAAAAGTTGACCTATTGGGTCAATGTGTTGGTCATTGGGTCACAAATTGACCTTTTTGACCGAAGTTGACTTTTTAGTCAAAAGATGACCTATTGGGTCAATAGGTGGTCATTAGGTCAAAAATTGACTATTTTGACCAAAGTTGACTTCCTGGTCAAAAGTTGACCTATTGAGTAAATGGGTTTGTCATTGGGTCAAGGATTGAGCATTTTTACCAAAGGTCACTTTTTGGTCAGAGATTGACTTGTTTGGTCAATAATTAAGTATTAGGTCATAATTTGACTATTTAGACCAAAATTGAATTATTGGTCAAAAGTTCATCCATTGGGTCAATGAGTTGGCGTTTGTGTCAAAAATTAACATTTTTATCAGAGTTGACTTTTTGGTCAAAAATTGACCTATTGGGTCAATGAGGTGGTCATTAATGACTATTATGATGAAAATTGACTTTTTGGTCAAAAGTTGACATATTGGGTCAATGGGTTGGTCATTGGGTCAATGGGTTGGTCATATGGTCAATGATTAACAATTTTGACTAAGGTTGATTTTTTGATTAAAAGTTGACCAATTGGGTCAATTGGTTAGTCATTGGGTCAAGGATGGACCATTTTGACCAAAGTTGACTTTTTGGTCAGAGATTGACTTATTTGGTTAATAATTGATCATTAGTTAAGAAATTGACCATTTTGACCAAAATAGACTTTTTGGATAAAAGTTGACATATTGGGTTAATAGGTTGGTCATTGGGTAAAGGATTGATCATTTCGACAAAAGTTGACTTTTTGGTAAAAATTTGACCTATTGGGTCAATGGGTTGGTCATTGGGTTAGAAATTGACCATTTTAACCAAACTTGACTTTTTTTTCAAAAGTTAGCATATTTGGTCAATGAATGACCATTTTGACCAAAGTTATCTTTTTGGTCAAAAGTTGACCTTTTGGGTCAATGGGTTTGTTATTGGGTGAGAAATTGCCCATTTTAACTAAAGTTGTCTTTTTAGTCCAAAGTTGACATATTGGGTCAATGGGGTGGTTATTAGGTTTAAAATTGACTATTTTGACCAAAATTTCCTTTTATGTCAAAAGTTGACCAGTTGGGTCAATTCGTATGTCATTGTGTCAAGGATTGACCATTTTGACCAAAGTTAACTTTTTGGTAAAAATTTGACCTAGTGGGTCAGTGGGTTGGTCATTGGGTTAGAAATTTTCCATTTTAACTAAAGTTGACTTTTTCGTCAAAAGTTCACCTATTGGGTCAATGATTGACCATTTTGACCAAAGTTGTCTTTTCGGTCAAAAATTGACCTTTTGGGTTAATGAGTTTGTTATTGTGTCAGAAATTGACCATTTTAATTAAAGTTGTCTTTTTGGTCAATAGTTGACCTATTGGGTCAATGGGGTGGTTGATATGTTAAAAAATTGACTATTTTGACCAAAATTTATTTTTTTGTCAAAAGTTAACTAATTGGGTCAATGGGTATGCCATTGTGTCAAGGAATGACCAATTTGACCAAAATTGACATTTTGTTCAAAAGTTAACCTATTGGGTCGATGGATTGGTCATTGGGTCAAGGATTGACCATTTTGACCAAAGTTGATGTTTTGGTCAGAGATTGACTTATTGAGTCAAATATTGGTCATTAGGTCAAAAATTGACTATTTTGACAAAAATTGACTTTTTGTCAAAAGTTGACTTATTGGGGTCATGGGTTGGTCATTGGGTCATAAATTGACCATTTTAACCAAAGTTAACTTTTTGGTCTAAAGTTGACCTATTGGTTCAAGGATTGACCATTTTGACCAATGTTGTCTTTTTTGTCAAAAGTTGACCTTTTGGGTCAATGGTTGGTTATTTGGTCAGAAATTGACCATTTTAGCTGAAGTTGACTTTTTGTTCAAAAGTTGATCTATTAGGTCAATGGTGTAGTTAGGTTAAAAATTGATAATTTTGACCAAAATTATCTTTTTTGTCAAATGTTGACCAATTGGGTCAATGGGTAAGTCATTGTCTCAAGGATTGACCTTTTTGACCAAAATTAACATTATGGTCAAAAGTTAACCTATTGGGTCAATGGGTTGGTCATTGAGTCAAGGATTGACCATTTTGACCAAAGTTGACGTTTTCGTCAGAGATTGATTTATTGGGTCAAAAATTCATCATTAGGTCAAAAATTGACTATTTTTACCAAAATTGACTATTTTTACCAAAATTAACTTTTTCATTAAAAGTTGAACTATTGGGTCAATGGGTTGGTCATTGGGTCAGAAATTGACCATTTTGACCAAAGTTTACTTTTATGTCAAAACTTGACCTATTAGGTCAATGGGGTGGTCATTAGGTCAAAAATTATCAATATTGACCAAAATTCACTTTTTGGTCAAAAGTTGACCTGTTGGGTCAATGAGTTGGTCATTATGTCAAAAATTGACTATTTAGACCGAAATTCACTTTTTGGTCATAAGTTGACCTATTGGGTCAATATGCTGGTCATTGGGTCACGGATTGATCATATTGAGAAAAATTGACTTTTTGGTAAAAATTTGACCTATTGGGTCAATGGGTTCATCGTTGGGTCAAAAATTGACCATTTTAACCCAAGTTGACTTTTTCGTCAAAAAATGACCTATTGGGTCAATGGGTGTGACTTGTGGTAAAGGATTGACAATTTTGATCAAAGTTGTCTTTATTGTCAAAAGTTGACCTATTTTGGTCAATGAGATGGTTATTAGGTAAAAAATTGACAATTTTGACCCAAGTTGACTTTTTAGTCAAAAGTTGACCTATTGGGTCAATGTGTTGGTCAATGGGTTTAGGATTAACCTTTTTGGCCAAAGTTGACTTTTTGGCCAAAAGTTGACCTATTGGGTCAATGGGTTGGTCATTGGGTCAAGGAAATACCATTTTGAACAAAATTGACTTTTTGGTGAAAACATAACATATTGTGTCAATGGGTTGGTCATTGAGTCAAGGATTGGACAATTTGACCAAAGTTGATGTTTTGGTCAAAGATTAACTTATTGGGTCAATAATTAGTTATTAGGTCAAAAATTGACTATTTTTACCAAAATTGACTTTTTAGTTAAAAGTTGACCTATTGGGTCATTGGGTTGGTCATTGGGTAAGAAATTGACCATTTTGACAAAAGTTAACCTATAGGGTCAATGGGGTGGTCGTTAGTTCAAAAATTGACTATTTTCACTTTTTGGTCAAAAGTTAACCTATTGGGTCAATGAGTTGGTCATTATGTCAAAAATTGACTATTTTGACCAAAATTAACTTTTTGGTCAAAAGTTGACCTATTGGGTCAACAAGTTGGTCATTGGGTCAAGGATTGATCATTTTGACAAAAGTAGACTTTTTGGTAAAATTTTAACCTGTTGGGTCAATGGGTTGGTCATTTGGTTAAGGATTGAACATTTTGATCAAAGTTAACTTTTTTTTCAAAAGTTGACCTATTGGGTAAATGGGTTGGTCATTGGGTCAAGCATTGACCATTTTCACCAAAGTTGACGTTTAGGTCAAAAGTTGACCTATTGGGTCAATAATTGGTCATTAAGTCAAAAATTGACTATTTTGACTAAAATTGACTTTTTGGTCAAAAGTTGATCTATTGGGTCAATGGGATGTCATTGGGTCAATGATTAACCATTTTGATAAAAGTTGACTTTTTGATCAAAAGTTGACCTATTGGGTCAATGGGTTGGTCGTTGGGTCAAGGATTGACCATTATGAACAAAGTTGACTTTTTTAGTCAGAGATTGACTTATTGTGTCAATAATTGGTAATTAGGACAAAAAATGATTATTTTGACCAAAATTAAGTTTTTGTTCAAAAGTTGACCTATTGGATCAATGAGTTGGTCATTGGGTAAAGAGTTGACCATTTTGACCAAAGTTTACTTTTTGGTCAAAAGTTGACCTATTGGCAATGTGTTGGTCATTGGGTCACAAATTGACCATTTTGACTGAAGTTGACTTTTAGTCAAAAGATGACCTATTGGGTCAATAGGTGGTCATTAGGTCAAAAATTGACTATTTTGACCAAAGTTGACTTCTTGGTCAAAAGTTGACCTATTGAGTAAATGGGTTTGTCATTGGGTCAAGGATTGAGCATTTTGACCAAAGGTGACTTTTTGGTCAGAGATTGACTTGTTAGGTCAATAATTAGTTATTAGGTCAAAATTTGACCATTTAGACCAAAATTAAATTATTGGTCAAAAGTTGATCCATTGGGTCAATGGGGTGGTGTTTGTGTCAGAAATTAACATTTTAATTAGAGTTGACTTTTTGGTCAAAAGTTGACCTATTCGGTCAATGGGGTGGTCATTAAAAAAATGACTATTATGATGAAAATTGACTTTTTGGTCAAAAGTTGACATTTTGGGTCAATGGGTTGGTCATTGGGTCAAGGATTGACAATTTTGACCAAAGTTGATTTTTTGATCAAAAGTTGACCAATTGGGTCAATTGGTTGGTCATTGGGTCAAGGATTGACCATTTTGACCAAAGTTGACTTTTTGGTCAAAGATTGACTTATTCGGTAAATAATTGATCATTAGTTAAGAAATTGACTATTTTGACCAAAATGGATTTTTTGGATAAAAGTTGACATATTGGGTTAATAGGTTAGTCATTGGGTAAATGATTGATCATTTCGACAAAAGTTGACTTTTTGGGAAAAAAATGGTCTATTGGGTCAATAGGTTGGTCATTATTTTAGAAATTGATCATTTTAACCAAACTTGACTTTTTGGTCAAAAGTTAACATATTTGGTCAATGAATGACCATTTTGACCAAAGTTGTCTTTTTGGTCAAAAGTTGACCTTTTGGGTCAATAGTTTTGTTATTGGGTCAGAAATTGACCAATTTAACTAAAGTTGTCTTGTTGGTCAAAAGTTGACCTATTGGGTCAATGGGGTGGTTATTAGGTTAAAAATTGAGTATTTTGACCAAAATTTACTTTTTTGTCAAAAGTTGACCAGTTTGGTCAATGGGTTTGTCATTGTGTCAAAGATTGACCATTTTGACCAAAGTTGACTTTTTGGTCACAGATTGACTTATTTGGTCAATAATTGCTCATTAGGTAAAAAATTGACTATTTTGACCAAAATTTACTTTTTGGTCAAAACTTGACCTATTGGGTCAAAGGTTGGTAATTGGGTCAAGGATTGATCAATTTGACAAAAGTTGACTTTTTGGTAAATATTTGACCTATTGGGTCAATGGGTTGGTCATTGGGTTAGAAATTGACCATTTTAACTAAAGTTGACTTTTTTGTCAAAAGTTGACCTATTAGGTCAATGATTGACCATTTTGACCAAAGTTGTCTTTTTGGTCAAAAATTGACCTTTTGGGTTAATGGGTTTCTTATTGTGTCAGAAATTGACCATTTTATCTAAAGTTGTCTTTGGGTCAAAAGTTGACCTATTGGGTCAATGGGGTGGTTGTTATGTTAAAAAATTGACTATTTTGACCAAAATTAATTTTTTTGTCAAAAGTTGACTAATTGGGTCAATGAGTATGTCATTGCGTCAAGGAATGACCATTTTGACCAAAATTGACATATCGGTCAAAAGTTAACCTATTGGGTCAATGGATTGGTCATTGGGTCAAGGATTGACCATTTTGACCAAAGTTGACGATTTGGTCAGAGATTGACTTATTGAGTCAATAATTGGTCATTAGGTCAAAAATTGACTATTTTGACCAACATTGACTTTTGTCAAAAGTTAACTTATTGGGTTCATGGGTTGGTCATTGAGTCATAAATTGACCATTTTAACCAAAGTTAACTTTTTGGTCTAAAGTTGACCTATTGGGTCAATGGTTTTGTTATTGGGTCAAGGATTGACCATTTTGACCAAAGTTGTCTTTTTGGTCAAAAGTTGACCTTTTGGGTCAATGGTTGGTTATTGGGTCAGAAATTGACCATTTTAACTAAAGTTGACTTTTTGGTCAAAAGTTGACCTATTAGGTCAATGGGGTGGTTGTTAGGCTAAAAATTGACTATTTTGACAAAAATTTTCTTTTTTGTCAAAAGTTGACCAATTGGATCAATGGGTAAGTTATTGTCTCAAGGATTGACCATTAGGACCAAAATTGACATTTTGGTCAAAAGTTAACATATTGGGTCAATGGGTTGGTCATTGAGTTAAGGATTGACCATTTTGACCAAAGTTGACGTTTTGGTCAAAGATTGATTTATTGGGTCAAAAATTCGTCATTAGGTCAAAAATTGACTATTATTACCAAAATTGACTTTTTCGTTAAATGTTGAACTATTGGGTCAATGGGTTGGTCATTGGGTCAGAAATTGACAATTTTGACCAAAGTTGATTTTTAGGTCAAAAGTTGACTTATTGGGTCAATGGGATGGTCATTAGGTCAAAAATTAACAATTTTGACCAAAATTGACTTTTTGGCCAAAAGTTAACCTGTTGGGTCAATGAGTTGGTCATTTTGTCAAAAATTGACTATTTTAACAAAAATTGACTTTTTGGTCATAAGTTGACCTATTGGGTCAATATGCTAGTCAATGAGTCACGGATTGATCATTTTGACAAAAGTTGACTTTTTGGTAAAAATTTGACCTATTGGGTCAATGGGTTGGTCGTTGGGTCAAAAATTTACCATTTTAACTAAGTTGACTTTTTCGTCAAAAGATGACCTATTGGGTCAATGGGTTTGACTTTTGGTAAAGGATTAACTATTTTGATCAAAGTTGTCTTTATTGTCAAAAGTTGACCAGTTTCGGTAAATGAGATGGTTATTAGGTCAAAAATTGATAATTTTGACCAAAGTTGACTTTTTGGTCAAAAGTTGACCTATTGGGTCAATGGGTTGGTCATTGGGTCAAGGATTGACCTTTTTGGCCAAAGTTGACTTTTTGGTCAAAAGTTGACCTATTGGGTCAATGGGTTGGTCATTGGGTCAAGGATTGACCATTTTGACCAAAATTGACATTTTGGTCAAAACATAACCTATTGTGTCAATGGGTTGGTCATTGAGTCAAGGATTGAACATTTTGACCAAAGTTGATGTTTTGGTCAGAGATTGACTTATTGGGTCAATAATTGGTTATTAGGTCAAAAATTGACTATTTTGACCAAAATTGACTTTTTAGTTAAAAGTTGACCTATTGGGTCAATGGGTTGGTCATTGGGTGAGAAATTGACCATTTTGACAAAAGTTGACTTTTGGGTCAAAAGTTAACCTATAGGGTCAATGGGGTGGTCGTTAGTTCAAAAATTAACTATTTTGACCAAAATTCACTTTTTGGTCAAAAGTTAACCTATTGGGTCAATGAGTTGGTCATTATGTCAAAAATTGACTAATTTGACCAAAATTGACTTTTTCGTCAAAAGTTGACCTATTGGGTCAACAGGTTAGTCATTGGGTCAAGGATTGATCATTTTGACAAAAGTAGACTTTTTGGTAAAATTTTAACCTATTGGGTCAATGGGTTGGTCATTTGGTCAAGGATTGAACATTTTGATCAAAGTTAACTTTTTTTTCAAAAGTTGACCTATTGGGTCAATGGGTTCGTCATTGGGTCAAGCATTGACCATTTTCACCAAAGTTGACATTTAGGTCAAAAGTTGACCTATTGGGTCAATAATTGGTCATTAAGTCAAAATTTGACTATTTTGACCAAAATTGACTTTTTGGTCAAAGATGATCTATTGTGTCAATGGGATGTCATTGGGTCAATGATTAACCATTCTGACAAAAGTTGACTTTTTGGTAAAAATTTGACCTAGTGGGTCAGTGGGTTGGTCCTTGGGTTAGAAATTGTCCATTTTAACTAAGGTTGACTTTTCGTCAAAAGTTCACCTATTGGGTCAATGATTGACCATTTTGACCAAAGTTGTCTTTTCGGTCAAAAATTGACCTTTTGGGTTAATGAGTTTGTTATTGTGTTAGAAATTGACCATTTTAATTAAAGTTGTTTTTTTGGTCAATAGTTGACCTATTGGGTCAATGGGGTGGTTGATATGTTAAAAAATTGACTATTTTGACCAAAATTTATTTTTTTGCTAAAAGTTAACTAATTGGGTCAATGGGTATGTCATTGTGTCAAGGAATGACCATTTTGACCAAAATTGACATTTTGTTCAAAAGTTAACCTATTGGGTCGATGGATTGGTCATTTGGTCAAGGATTGACCATTTTGACCAAAGTTGATGTTTTGGTCAGAGATTGACTTATTGAGTCAATAATTGGTCATTAGGTCAATAATTGACTATTTTGACAAAAATTGACTTTTTGTCAAAAGTTGACTTATTGGGGTCATGGGTTGCTCATTGGGTCATAAATCGATGGGTTGGTTTTTGGGTCAAGGATTGACCATTATGACCAAAGTTGACTTTTTAGTCAGAGATTGACTTATTGGGTCAAAAATTGTTAATTAGGACAAAAATTTATTATTTTGACCAAAATTTAGTTTTTGTTCAAAAGTTGACCTATTGGATCAATGAGTTGGTCATTGGGTAAAGAATTGACCATTTCGACCAAAGTTTACTTTTTGGTCAAAAGTTGACCTATTGGGTCAATGTGTTGGTCATTGGGTCCCAAATTGACCATTTTGACCGAAGTTGACTTTTTAGTCAAAAGATGACCTATTGGGTCAATAGGTGGTCATTAGGTCAAAAATGACTATTTTAACCAAAGTTGACTTCTTGGTCAAAAGTTGACCTATTGAGTAAACGGGTTTGTCATTGGGTCAAGGAATGAGCACTTTGAACAAAGGTGACTTTTTGGTCAGAGATTGACTTGTTTGGTCAACACTTAGTTTTTAGGTCAAAATTTGACTATTTAGACCAAAGTTAAATTATTGGTCAAAAGTTGATCCATTGGGTCAATCGGGTGTTGTTTGTGTCAGAAATTAACATTTTTACCAGAGTTGACTTTTCTGTCAAAAGTTAACCTATTGGGTCAATGAGGTGGTCATTAAAAAAAATTGACTATTATGATGAAAATTGACTTTTTGGTCAAAAGTTGACATATTGGGTCAATGGGTTGGTCATTGGGTCAAGGATTGACAATTTTGACCAAAGTTGATTTTTTGATCAAAAGTTGACCAATTGGGTTAATTGGTTGGTCATTGGGTCAAGGATTGACCATTTTGACTAAAGTTGACTTTTTGGTCAGAGATTGACTTATTTGGTTAATAATTGATCATTAGTTAAGAAATTGACTATTTTGACCAAAATAGACTTTTTGGATAAAAGTTGACATATTGGGTTAATAGGTTGGTCATTGGGTAAAGGATTGATCATTTCGACAAAAGTTGACTTTTTGGTAAAAATTTGACCTATTAGGTTAATGGATTGGTCATTGTGTTAGAAATTGACCATTTTAACCAAACTTGACTTTTTGGTCAAAAGTTAATATATTGGGTCAATGAATGACCATTTTGACTAAATTTGTCTTTTTGGTCAAAAGTTAACCTTCTGGGTCAATGGGTTTGTTATTGGGTCAGAAGTTGTCCATATAAACTAAAGTTGTCTTTTTGGTCAAAAGTCGACCTATTGGGTCAATGGGGTGGTTATTAGGTTAAAAATTGACTATTTTGACAAAAATTTACTTTTTTGTCAAAAGTTGACCAGTTTGGTGAATGGGTATGTCATTGTGTCAAGGATTGACCATTTTGACCAAAGTTGACTTTTTGGTCACAGATTGACTTATTCGGTCAATAATTGCTCATTAGGTAAAAAATTGACTATTTTGACCAAAATTTACTTTTTAGTCAAAACTTGATATAGTGGGTCAAAGTTTGGTCATTGGGTCAAGGATTGATCACTTTGACAAAAGTTGACTTTTTGGTAAAAATTTGACCTATTGGGTCAATGGGTTGGTCATTGGGTTAGAAATTGACCATTTTAATTAAAGTTGACTTTGTCGTCAAAAGTTGACCTATTGGGTTAATGATTGACCATTTTGACCCAAGTTGACTTTTTAGTCAAAAATTGACCTTTTGGGTTAATGGGTTTGTTATTGTGTCAAAAATTGACCATTTTAACTAAAGTTGTCTTTTTGGTCAATAATTGACCTATTGGGTCAATGGGGTGGTTTTTATGTTAAAAAATTGACTATTTTGACCAAAATTTATTTTTTTTGTCAAAAGTTGACAAATTGGGTCAATGGGTATGTCATTGTGTCAAGGAATGACCATTTTGACCAAAATTGACATTTTGGTCAAAAGTGAACCTATTGGGTCAATGGATTGGTCAATGGGTCAACGATTAACCATTTTGACCAAAGTTGACGTTTGGTCAGATATTAACTTATTGAGTCAATAATTGGTCAATAGGTCAAAAATAGACTATTTTGACCAAAAATTGACTTTTTGTCAAAAGTTGACTTATTGGGTCCATGGGTTGGTCATTGGGTCATAAATTGACCATTTTAACAAATGTTAACTTTTTGGTCTAAAGTTGACCAATTGGGTCAATGGTTTTGTCATTGGGTTAAGGATTGACAATTTTGACCAAAGTTGTCTTTTTGGTCAAAATTTGACCTTTTGGGTCAATGGTTGGTTATTGGGTCAGAAATTTACCATTTTAACTAAAGTTGACTTTTTGGTTAAAAGTTGACCTATTAGGTCAATGGGGTGGTTTTTAGGTTAAAAATTGACTATTTTGACCAAAATTTACTTTTTTGTCAAAAGTTAACCAATTGGGTCAATGGGTAAGTCATTGTGTCAAGGATTGACCGTTTTGACCAAAATTGACATTTTGGTCAAAAGTTAACCTATTGGGTCAATGGGTTGGTCATTAAGTCAATGATTGACCATTTTGACCAAAGTTGACGTTTTGGTCAAAGAATGATATTTTGGGTCAATAATTCGTCATTAGGTAAAAAATTGACTATTTTTTCCAAAATTGACTTTTTCATTAAAAGTTGAACTACTAGGTCAATGGGTCAGAAATTGACCATTTAACCAAAGTTGACTTTTTGGTCAAAAGTTGACCTTTTGGGTCAATGGGGTGGTCATAAGGTTGACAATTTTGACCAAAATTGACTTTTTGGTCAAAAGTCGACCTGTTGGGTCAATGAGTTGGTCATTATGTCAAAAATTGACTCTTTTGACCGAAATTGACTTTTTGGTCATAAGTTGACCTATTGGGTCAATATGCTGGTAATTGGGTCACAGATTAATCATTTTGACAAAAGTTGACTTTTTGGTAAAAATTTGACTGATTCGGTCAATGGGTTGGTCATTGGGTCAGAAATTAACCATTTTAACCAAAGTTGACTTTTTGGTCAAAAATTGACCTATTAGGTTAATAGGTTTGACACTTGGTAAAGGATTGACCATTTTGATCAAAGTTGTCTTTTTTGTCAAAAGTTGACTTATTTTGGTCAATGAGATGGTTATTAGGTAAAAAATTAACCAAAAAGTCAACTTCGGTCAAAAGAGTCAATTTTTAACATAATGACCAACTCATTGACCCAATAGGTCGACTTTTGACCAAAAAGTCAATTTTTGTTAAAATTGTCAATTTTTGACCTTATGACCACCCCATTGACCCAAAACGTCAACTTTTGACCCAAAAGTCAACTTTGGTTAAATGGTCAATTTCTGACCCAAGGACCAACCCATTGACCTAATAGTTCAACTTTTAATGAAAAAGTCAATTTTGGTAAAAATAGACAATTTTTGACTATTTTAACTTTTTTGACCAAAATTTACTTTTTCGTCAAAAGTTAACCAATTGGGTCAATGGGTAAGTCATTGTGTCAAGGATTGACCGTTTTGACCAAAATTGACATTTTGGTCAAAAGTTAACCTTTTGGGTTAATGGGTTGGTCATTGAGTCAAGGATTGACCATTTTGACCAAAGTTGACGTTTTAGTCAGAGATTGATTTATTGGGTCAAAAATTCGTCATTAGGTCAAAAATTGACTATTTTTACCAAAATTGACTTTTTCGTTAAAAGTTGAACTATTGGGTCAATGGGTTGGTCATTGGGTCAAAAATTGAAAATTTTGACCAAAGTTGACTTTAGGTCAAAAGTTGACCTTTTGGGTCAATGGGATGGTCATTAGGTCGAAAATTAACAATTTTGACCAAAATTGACTTTTTGGTCAAAAGTTGACCTGTTGGGTCAATGAGTTGGTCATTATGTCAAAAATTGACTATTTTGACCGAAATTGACTTTTTGGTCATAAGTTAACCTATTGGGTCAATATGCCGGTGATTGGTTCACAGATTGATTATTTTGACAAAAGTTGACTTTTTGGTAAAAATTTGACCTTTTGGGTCAATGGGTTGGTCGTTAGGTCAAAAAGTGACCATTTTAATCCAAGTTGACTTTTTCGTCAAAAGTTGACATATTGGGTCAATGGGTTTGACTTTTGGTAATGAATTGACTATTTTGATCAAAGTTGTCTTTATTGTCAAAAGTTGACCTATTTTGGTCAATGAGATGGTTATTAGGTCAAAGATTGATAATTTTGACCAAAGTTGACGTTTTGGTCAAAAGTTGACCTATTGGGTCAATTGGGTGGTCATTATGTCAAAATTGACAATTTTGACCAAAATTAACTTTTTGGTCAAAAGTTAACCTATTGTGTCAATGGGTTGATCATTGTGTCAATGATTGAGTATTTTGACTAAAGTTTTCTTTTTAGTCAAAAGTTGACTTATTGGGTCAATGTGTTGGTCATTGGGTCAAGGATTAACCATTTTGATCAAAGTTGACATTTTGGTCAGAGATTGACTTAATATGTCAATAATTAGTCATTAGGCAAAGAATTGACTATTTTTATCAAAAGTTGACCTATTTGGTCTATGTGTTAGTCATTGGGTCAAGAATTGACCATTAGACAAAAGTTGACTTTTTGGTCAAAAGTTGGCCGATTGGGTTAATGGGTTGGTCATTGGGTCAGAAAATGACCATTTTAACCAAACTTGACTTTTTGTTCAAAAGTTGACCAATTGGGTTACTGAGGTGGTCATTAGGTTAAAAATTGACAATGTTGATCAAAATTAAGTTTTTTTGTCAAAAGTTGAGCTATTGGGTAAAGGATTGACCATTTTGACCAAAGTTGATTTTTTGGCCAAAAGTTGACCTATTTGGTCAATGGGTTGGTCATTGAGTAAAAGATTGACAATTTTGACCAAAGTTGACTTTTTTGTCAGAGATTGACTTATTGTGTTAATAGTTGGAGATACGGTCAAAAATTGACAATTTTGACGAAAGTTGACCAATTGGGTCAATTGGGTGGTCATTATGTTAAAAATTGACATTTTGACCAAAGTTGACTTTTTCTCAAAAGTTGTTCTATTTGGTCAATGGGTTATTCATTGTGTCAGAAATTGACAATTTTGACCAAACTTGACGTTTATTGTCAAAAGTTGACCTATTGGGTCAATGGGGTGGTCATTAGGTAAAAAATTAACTATTTTGACCAAAATTGGCTTTTTGGTCAAAAGTTGACCTATTGGGTCAATAGGTTGTTCATTAGGTCAAGAATTGACCATTTTGACCAAAGTTGACTAATTGGTTAAAAGTTGACCTATTGGGTCAATGAGTTGGTTATTAGGTTAAGGATTGATAATTTTTACCAAAGTTGATTTTTTGGTCATTGGTCAGAAATAAACCATTTTGACCAAAGTTGACTTTTTGGTCAAAAGTTCATCAATTTGGTCAATGGGATGGTCATTAGGTCAAAAATTGACTATTTTTACCAAAATTAACTTTTTCGTCAAAAGTTGACCTATCTAGTCAATCTGTTGGTCATTAGGTCAAGGATTGACCATTTTAACCAAAATTGTCTTTTTGGTTAAAAGTTGACATATTGGGTCAACGAGTTGTTATTGACCAATTTAACAAAAAGCTGTCTTTTTTTTTTTTAAAGTTGAAGTATTGGTTCAATGGGGTGGTTGTTAGGTTAAAAGTTGACTAATTTGACCAAAATTTACTTTTTTGTCTAATGTTGACGAATTGGGCCAATGAGTATGTCATTGTGTCAAGGATTGATCTTTTTAGCCAAAATTGACATTTTGGTAAAAAGTTGACCCATTGGGTCAATGGGTGGTCATTAGGTCAAAAATTGACTATTTTAACCAAAATTGACTTTTTCGTCAAAAGTTCACCTATTGGGTTAATGGGTTGGTCAATGGGTCAAGGTTTGACCATTTTGACCAAAGTTGACTTTTTGGTCAAAATTTAACCTATTAGGTCATTGGGTTGGTCATTGGGTCAAGGATTGACTATTTTGACCAAAGTTGACTTTTTGGTCAGAGATTGACTTATTTGGTCAATAATTGGTTATTAGGTCAAAAATTAACTATTTTGACCAAAATATAATTATTCGTCAAAAGTTGACCCATTGGGTCATCGAGGTGGTCATTGGGTAAGAAATCGACCTTTTTGACAAAAGTTAACCTTTTGGTCATTTTGATCATTTTGATCAAAGTTCACTTTTTGGTCAGAGATTGACTTATTGGGTCAATAATTGGTCATTATGCCAAAAATTGACTATTTTGGTCGAAAGTTGACCTATTGGGTCTATGGGTTGGTCATTGGGTCAAGGATTGACCATTTTGACTAAAGTTGACTTTTTGGTCAAAAGTTAGCTTATCGGGTTAATGGGTTGGTCATTGGGTAAGAAATTGACCATTTTAACCAAACATGACTTTTTGGTCAATAGTAGACCAATTGGGTTAATGGGGTAGTCATTAGGTCAAAAATTGACAATTTTGACCAAAATCAACTTTTTGTCAAAAGTTGATCTATTGGGTCAAGGATTGACCACTTTCACCAAAGTTAATTTTTTGGTCAAAAGTTGACCTATTGGGACAATGGGTTGGTCATTGAGTAAAAGATTGACAATTTTGACCAAAGTTAACTTTTTGGTCAAGAAAGACTTTTGGGTCAATAATTGGTCATTCAGTCAAGATTTGATAATTTTGACCAAAGTTGACCCATTGGGTCAATTGGGTGGTCATTGTCTATGAAATTGACATTTTGACCAAAGTTGATTTTTTGTCAAAAGTTGTCCTATTGGGTCAATTGGTTGATCATTGGGTCGAAAATTTGCAATTTTCACCAAACTTGACTTTTTTGTCAAAAGTTGACCTATTGGGTCATTGAGGTGGTCATTAGGTAAAAAATTGACTATTTTGGCCAAAATTGACTTTTTGGTCAAACGTTGACCTATTGGGTCAATAGGTTGTTCATTGGGTCAAGAATTGACCATTTTAACCGAAGTTGACTTTTTGGTTAAAAGTTGACCTATTAGGTCAATGAGCTGGTTATTGGGTCAAGGATTGACCATTTTGACCAAAGTTGACTTTTTGGTCTTTTGTCAGAAATTAATCATTTTGACAAAAGTTGACTTTCTGGTCAAAATTTCTTCTATTTAGTCAATGGGATGGTCATTAGGTCAAAAATTGATTATTTTAGCCAAAATTGACTTTTTGGTCAAAAGTTGACCTAACTAGTCAATCGGTTAGTCATTGGGTCAAGGATTGACCATTTTGACCAAAATTGCCTTTTTGGTCAAAAGTTGACGGATTGGGTCAATGGGTTTGTTCTTGGATAAAAAATAGACCATTTTAACAAAAGTTGACTTTTTCGTCGAATTAATTATTAGGTCGATGGGGTGTTTGTTAGGTTTAAAAATAACTAATTTGACCAAAATTTACTTTTTTGTCAAATGTTGACCAATTGGGTCAATGCGTATGTCATTGTGTCAAGGATTGACCATTTTGACCAAAATTGACATTTTGGTCAAAAGTTAATCCATTGGCTCAATGGGTGGACATTAAGTCAAAAATTGACTATTTTGACCAAAATTGACTTTTTCGTCAAAAGTTGACCTATTGGGTTAATGGGTTGGTCATTGGGTCAAGGTTTGACAATTTTGACTAAAGTTGACTTTTTGGTCAAAAGTTAACCTATTGGGTCAATAGAACTGGTCATTGGGTCAAGGATTGACCAGTTTGACAAAGTTGACTTTTTGGTCATAGATTGTCTTATTGGGTCAATAAATTGTCATTAGGTCAAAATTAACTATTTTGACAAAAATTGAATTAATTGTCAAAAGTTGACCCATTGGGTCAACGGGGTGGTCATTGGGGTAGAAATCGACCATTTTGACCAAAGTTAACATTTTGGTCAAAAGTTGACATATTTGGTCAATGAGTTGGTAATGGGGTCAAGAATTGAAAATTTTGACCAAAGAAGACTTTTTGGTCAAAAAATGACCTATTGGGTCAATGGGTTGGTCATTGGGTCAAAAATTAACATTTTGACTAGTTGACTCTTTGGTCAAAAGTTGACCTATTGGGTCAAGGTGTGGGAATTAAGTAAAAAATTGACTATTTGGACCAAAATTGACTTTTTGGTCAAAATTTGACCTATTGTGTCAATGGGTTTGTCATTGGGTCAAGAATTGACCATTTTTACAGAAGTTGACTTTTTGGTCAGAGATTGACTTATTGGGTCAATAATTTGTCATTAGGACAAAAATTGATTATTTTGACCAAAATTGAATTTTTGGTTAAAAGTTGACGTATTGGGTCAACGGGGTGGTCATTGGGTCAGAAATTTACCATTTTGACCAAAGTTGACTTTTTGATCAAAATTTAGCTGATTTGGTCAATGAGTTGGTAATTGGGTAAAGAATTGACCATTTTGACCAAAGATGACTTTTTGGTCAAAAGTTGATCTATTGGGTCATTGGGTTGGTCATTGGGTTAAAAATTGATGATTTTGACCAAAATTAACTTTTTGGTCAAAAGTTGACCTATTGGGTTATTGGGTCAAGGATTGACCATTTTGACCAAAGTTGACTTTTTTGGTCAGAGATTGACTTATTAGGTCTATAATTGGTCATTAGGTCAAAAATTGACTATTTTGGCCAAATTGCATTTTTGGTTCAAAGTTGACCCATTAGGTCAACGGGGTGGTCATTGGGTCAAAAATTTATCATTTTGACCAAGTTAACTTTTTGATCAAAAGTTGACCTATTAGGTTAATGAGTTGTTAATTGGGTGAAGAATATACCATTTTGACCAAAGATGACATTTTTGTCAAAAGTTGACCTATTGGGTCAATGGGTTAGTCTTTTGGTCAAGGATTGACCATTCTGACCAAAGTTGGCTTTTTGATAAAAAGTTAACTTATTGGGTCAATGGGTTCCTTATTGGGTCAAGGATTAACCATGTTGAACAAAGTTGACTTTTTGGTCAGAGATTGACTTATTGGATCTCTAATTGGTCATTAAGTCAAAAATTGACTATTTTGGACAAATTGAATTTTTGATCCAAAGCTAACCCATTGGGTTAACGGGGTGGTCATTGGGTCAGAAATTGATTATTTTGACCAAAGTTCACTTTTTGGTCAAAATTTGACCAATTAGGTAAAGAGTTGTTAATTGGGTGAAGAATTGACCATTTCGACCAAAGATGACATTTTGGTCAAAAGTTGACCCATGACCTATTGGGTCAATGGGTTAGTCATTTGGTCAAGAATTGACCATTCTGACCAAAGTTGCCTTTTTGATAAAAACTTAGCTTATTGGATTAATGGGTTGTTTATTTGGTCAAGGATTGACCATTTTGAACAAAGTTGACCTTTTGGTCAGAGATTGACTTATTGAGTCAAAAATTGGTTAATAGGTCAAAAATTGACTATTTTGACCAAAATTAATTTTTTGGTCAAAAGTTGACCTATTGGGCCAATGGGTTGGTCATTGGGTCAGAAATTGACCATTTTGACCAAAGTTAACTTCTTGGCCGAAACTTGACCTATTGGGTGAATTGAGTGGTCATTATGTCAAAAATTTACAATTTTGATCAAATTTGACTTTTTGGTGAAAAGTTGACCTTCTGGGTCAATGAGTTGGCCATTATGTCAAAAATTGACTATTTTGACCAAAATTGACTTTTTGGTCAAAAGTTGACAAATTGGGTCATTGGGTCAAAGATTGACCATTTCGACCATAGTTGACTTTTTAGTCAAAAGTTGACCTATTAGGTCAATGTGTTGGTCATTGGGTCATGGATTGACCATTTTGACCAAAGTTAACAATTTTGTCAGAGATTGGCTTTCTGGGTCAATTATTGGTCATTAGATTAAAAATTAACTATTTTGACCAAAATTGAATTCTTTGTCAAAAATTGACTCATTGAGCAAATGGGGTGGTCATTGGGTCAGAAATTGACCATTTTGACCAAAGTTGACTTTTGGTCAAAAATTGACATATTGGGTCAATGGGTTGGTCATTATGTTAAATATAAACTATATTGACCAAAATTGACTTTTTGCTCAAAAGTTGACCTATTGTGTCAATGGGTTGGTCATTGTGTCAAGGTTTGACTATTTTGATTAAAGTTAACTTTTTGGTCAAAAGTTGACCTGTTGGGCTAAAGGGATGTTCATTGGGTCAAGGATTAACTTATTGGGTCAATGTGTTGGTGATTGGGTCAAGATTGACCATTTTGACAAATTTGACTTTTTGCTCAAAAGTTGACCTATTGGGTTAATGGGTTAGTTATTGGGTCAGAAATTGACCATTTTAACTAAAGTTGACTTTTTGGTCAAAAGTTGACCTATTGGGTCAATGGGGTGGTTGTTAGGTTAAAAATTGATTATTTTGACAAAAATTTACTTTTTTGTCAAAAGTTGACCAATTGGGTCAATGGGTATGTCATTGTGTCAAGGATTGATCGTTTTGACCCAAATTGACACTTTGGTCAAAAGTTGACCCATTGGGTCAAAGGGGTGGTCATTAGGTCAAAAGTTAACTATTTTGACCATAATTGTCTTTTTATTCAAAAGGTGACATATTGGGTCAATCGGTTGGTCATTTGGTCAAGGATTGACCATTCTGACCCAAATTAACTTTTTGGTAAAAGTTAACTTTTGGGTCAATAATTGGTCATTAGGTCAAAAATTGACTATTTTGACCAAAATTGACTTTTGGTCAAAAGTAACCTATTGGGTCAATGAGTTGGTCATTGGGTTAAGGATTGACCATTTTGACTAAAGTTGCCTTTTAGGTCAAAAGTTGACCTATTAGGTTAATAGGATGGTTATTGGGTGAAGGATTGACCATTTTGACCAAAGTTGACTTTTTGGAGATTGGGTTTGACTTTTTGGTCAAAAGTTCATCTTTTTGGTCAATGAGATGGTTATTAGGTCAAAAATTGACTATTTTTACCAAAATTGACTTTTTGGTGATAAGTTGGCCTACTTCGTCAATGCGTTGGACATTGGGTCATGGATTGACGATTTTGTCCAAAGTTGGTTTTTTGGTCAAAAGTTGACCTATTGGGTCAATGGTTTGGTTATTGGTAGGGCTGGCAATTTTGCTCGTTGTTCGCGAACAGCTCGTGTTCGACTCGTTAAGTAGCTCGTGTTCGGCTCGTTCGTTAAGCCTAACGAGCCGAACACGAACAAATTTTTAAGCTCGAAATGTTAACGAGCCGAACACGAACAAATGTTTGTTCGCTCGTTTTCGGCTCGAATTGGCTCGAAATAAACAAATAATCATATAATTATTTATATAATAATTTATTATATATATTATTTATATATTAATATATTATATATAGTTATATTTAAGTTTAAATCATAATTGCTTGTGTGGTAGCGTGGTTATGCTTCTTGTTTCCATTCATTTGGTCCAGGTTCGAATCCAGTGCTAGACATATATTTTTTCAATTAATTTTAACGAGCCAATTTCGAGCCGAACACGAGTCGAACACAAACAAGATCATTTAATTCGAGCCGAACACGAACACACCTTTCACGAGCCATTTCGAACACGAGCCGAGCTAATTTCGAACGAGCCGAACACGAGCCAAGACTGAGCTCGCTCAAGCTCGGCTCGTTTACAGCCCTAGTTATTGGGTCAGAAATTGACCATTTTAACTAAAGTTGATTTTTTGGTCAAAAGTTGACATATTTGGTCAATGGGGTAGTAGTTAGGTTAAAAATTGACTACTTTGACCAAAATTTATTTTTTTGTCAAAATTTAACAAATTTGTTTAAAGGGTATGTCATTGTGTCAAGGATTGATGATTTGGACCAAAATTGACATTTTGGTCAAAAGTTGACCCATTTGGTAAATACAGTGGTCATTAGGTCCAAAATTGACTATTTTGACCAAAATTGTCTTTTTAGTTATAAGTTGACCTATTGGGTCAATGGGTTGGTCATTTGGTCAAGGTTTGACCAATCTAACAAAAGTTGACTTTTTGGTAAAGAGTTAACCTTTTAGTCAATGGGTTGGTCATTGGGTCAAAGATTGACCATTTTGAACAAAGTTGACTTTTTGGTCAGAGATTGACTTATTGGGTCAATAATTGGTCGTTAGGTCAAAAATTGGTTATTTTAACCAAAATTAGCTTTTTGGTCAAAAGTTGACCTTTTGAGTCAATGGGTTGGTCATTGGATTAAAAATTGACCATTTTGACCAAAGTTGACTTTTTTGACAAAAGTTGACCTTTAGAATTAATTGGGTGGTCATTATGTCAAAAGTTGACAATTTTGGCTAAAATTGACTTTTTTATCAAAAGTTAACCTATTGTGTCAATGGGTTGAATATTGTGTCAAGGATTGACTATATTGACTAAAGTTCACTTTTTAGTCAAAAGTTGACCTATTGGTTCAATGGGTTGGTCATTGGGTCAAGGATTAACCATTTTGATCAAAGTTAACTTTTTGGTCAGAGATTGACTTTTTGGGTCAAAAATTGGTCATTACACCAAAAATTGACTATTTTGGTCAAAAGCCGACCTATTGGGTCTATGAGGTTGGTCATTGGGTCAAGGATTGACCATTTCGACCAAAGTTGACTTTTTGGTCAAAAGTTGACCTATTGGGATAACGGGTTGGTCATTGGGTCAGAAATTAACCATTTTAACCAAACGACGTTTTGGTCAAAAGTTGACCAATTGGGTTAATGTGGTGGTCATTAGGTCAAAAATTGACAATTTTAACAAAAATTATCTTTTTTGACAAAAGTTGATCTATTGGGTCAATGGGTTGGTCATTGGATCAAGGATTGACCATTTTGACCAAAGTTGATTTTTTGGCCAAAAGTTGACCTATTGGGTCAATGGGTTAGTCATTGAGTAAAAGATTGACAATTTTGAACAAAGTTAACTTTTTGGTCAAAGATTGACTTAGTGGGTCAATAATTCGTCATTCGGTAAAATATTGACAATTTTGACCAAAGTTGACCCATTGGGTCAATTGGGTGGTCATTATGTCAGAAATTGACATTTTGACCAAAGTTAATTTTTTGTCAAAAGTTGTCTTTTTGGGTTAATGGGTTAGTAATTGGGAAAAAAATGGACCATTTTGATCAAACTTGACTTTTTTGTCAAAAGTTCACCGATTGGGTCAATGTGGTGGTCATTAGGTAAAAAATTGACTATTTTGACCAAAGTTGACCTATCTAGTCAATCAGTTGGTCATTGGGTCAAGGATTGACCATTTTGACCAAAATTATCTTTTTTTGTCAAAAGTTGACCTATTGGGTCAATGGGTTGGTTATTGGGTCAGAAATTGACCATCTTAACAAAAGCTGACTTTTTAGTCAAAAGTTGAACTATTGGGTCAATGGGTTGGTTGTTAAGTTAAAAATTGACTAATTTAACCAAAATTTACTTTTTTGTCAAAAGTTGACAAATTGGGTCAATGTGTATGTCATTGTGTCAAGGATTGACCCTTTTAACCAAAATTAACATTTTGGTCAAAAGTTGACTAATTGGGTCAATGGGTGATCATTAGGTCAAAAATTGATTATTTTGACCAAAATCGATTTTTTCGTCAAAAGTTGACCTATTGGGTTAATGGGTTGCTCATTGCGTCATGGTTTAACCTTGTTGACTAAAGTTAACTTTTTGGTCAAAAGTTAACCTATTGGTTCAATGGGTTGGTCATTGGGTTAAGGATTGACCATTTTGACAAAAGCTGACTTTTTGGTCAGAGATTAACTTATTAGGTCAATAATTGGTCATTAGGTCAAAAATTAACTATTTTGACCAAAATTGAATTATTGGTCAAAAGTTGACCCATTGGATCAACGGGGTGGTCATTGGGTCAGAAATTGATCATTTTGACCAAAGTTAACTTTTTGGTCAAAGGTTGACATATTTGGTCATTGAGTTGGTAATTGGGTCAAGAATTGAACATTTTGACCAAAAATGACTTTTTGGTCAAAGGTTGACCTATTGGGTCAATGGGTTGATCATTGGGTCAAAAATTGACCATTTTGACCAGTTGACTTTTTGGTCAAAGGTTAACTAAGAGAGTCAATGGGTGGGCATTAGGTCAAAAATTGACTATTTTGACCAATATTGACTTTTTAGTCAAAATTTGATCTATTGGGTCAATGGGTTTGTCATTGGGTTAAGGATTGTCCATTTTGACCGAAGTTGACTTTTTGGTCAGAGATTGACTTATTGGGTCAATAATTAGTCATTAGGTCAAAAAATGACTATTTTGTCCCAAATTGAATTTTTAGTTAAAAGTTGACCCATTAGGACAACGGGGTGGTCATTGGGTCAGAAATTAAACATTTTGACCAAAGTTACCTTTTTTGTCAAAAGTTGACCGATTTGGTCAATGAGTTCATAATTGGGTCAAGAATTGACCATTTTGACCAAAGATGACTTTTTGGTCAAAAGTTGACCTATTGTGTCAAAGGGTTGGTCATTGGGTCAAAAATTGACCATTTTGACCAAAGTTCACTTTTTGGTCAAAAGTTGACCTATTGGGTCAATGAGTTGGTCATTGGGTCAAAAATTGTCCATTTTTTCCAAAGTTGAATTTTTGGTCAAAAGTTGACCTTTTAGGTCAATGGGTGTTCTTTAGAACAAAAATTTAATATTTTGACACAATAATTGGGCCAAATTGAATTTTTGGTTAAAAGTTGCCCCCATTGGGTCAACGCGGTGGTCATTGGGTCATGAATTCAGCATTTTGACCAAATTTGACTTTTTGATTAAAAGTTGACCTATTAGGTCAATGAGTTGTTAATTGGGTGAAGAATTGACCATTTTGACCAAAGATGACTTTTTGGTCAAAAGTTGACTCTTATCAGATGGGTTGGTCATTTGGTCAAGGATTGACCATTCTGACAAAAGTTGATTTTTTGGTAAAAAATTAACTTAATGGGTCAAGGATTGACCTATTTGTACAAAGTTTACTTTTTGGTAAGAGATTGACTTATTGGGTTAATAATTGGTCAATAGGTCAAAAATTGACTATTTTGACCAAAATTGATTTTTTGGTCAAAAATTGACCTATTGGGTAAATGGGTTGGTCATTAGGTCAAAAATTGACTATTTTTGACAAAGTTAATTTTTTGGTCAAAAGTTGATCTATTGGGTCAATTGGGTGGTCATTATGTCAAAGATTTACAATTTTGACTAAAATTGACTTTTTGGTGAGAGGTAGACCTATTCGGTCAATGAGTTGGTCATTATGTCAAAGTTGACTATTTTGACCAAAATTGACTTTTTGGTTAAAAGTTAACCTATTGGGTCATTGGGTCAAAGATCTACAATTTTGACCATAGTTGACTTCTTGGTCAAAAGTTGACCTACTGGGTCAATGTGTTGGTCATTGGGTCAGAACATTTTGACCAATGTTGACTTTTTGGTCAGAGATTGGCTTACTGGGTCAATAATTGATCATTAGGTCAAAAATTGAAAATTTTGACCAAAATTGAATTTTTGGTCAAAAGTTGACCTATTGGGTCAATGGGGTCGTCATTGGGTCAGAAATTGACCATTTTCACCAAAGTTGACTTTTTGGTCAAAAATTGACATATTGGGTCAATGGGGTGGTCATTAGATCAAAATTGCTTTTTGGTCAAAAGTTGACCTATTGTGTCAATGGGTTGGTCATTGTGTCAAGGTTTGACTATTTTAATTAAAGATCACTTTTTGATTAAAAGTTGACCTGTTGGGTCAATGGGTTGGCCATTGCATCAAGGATTGACCTTTTTGACCAAACTTGATTTCTTGGTCAGAGATTGACTTATTGGGTCAATAATTGGTCATTATGTCAAAAATTGACTATTTTGGTCAAAAGTTAACCTACTGGGTCTATGGTTTAGTCATTTGGTCAAGGATTGACCATTTTGACCAAAGTTGACTTTTACTCAGAGATTGGCTTACTGGGTCAATAATTGTTCTTTAGGTAAAAATTTGACTATTTTGACCAAAATTGACTTTTTGGTCAAATGTTGACCTATTGGGTCAATGGGTTGGTCATTGGGTAAAGGATTGACTATTTTGACGAAAGTTGATATTTTGGTAATAGTTTGACTTATTGGGTCAATAGTTGGTCATTAGGTCAAAAATTGACTATATTGACCAAAATTGACTTTTTGGTCAAAAGTTGACCTATTGGGTCAATATGTTGGCCATTGGATCAAGGATTGACCATTTTGACCAAAGTTGGCTTTTTGGTCAAAAGTTGACCTATTGGGAGAATGAGTTGGTTATTAGGTCAAGGATTGACCATTTTGACCAGCTGACATTACAGTCAAAAGTTCATTTATTTGGTCAATAGGATGGTCATTAGGTCAAAAATTGACTATTTTGACCAAATATGACTATTTGGTTAAAAGTTAACCTATTTAGTCAATGGGTTAGTAATTCGGTTAAGGATTGATGATTTTGACAAAAGTTGTCTTTTTGGTCAAAAGTTGACCTCTTAAGTCAATGAGTTGGTTATTGGGTCAGAAATTGACCATTTTAACTAAAGTTGATTTTTTGGTCAAAAGTTGACCTTTTGGGTCAATGCGGTGGTTGTTAGGTTAAAAATTGATTATTTTGACCAAAAGTTTCTTTTTTGTCAAAAGTTGACCAATTGGGTCAATGAGTATGTCATTGTGTCAAGGATTGACCGTTTCGACCAAAATTGGAATTTTTGTCAAAAGTTGACCCATTTGGTCAATGGGGTGGTCATTAAGTTAAAAATTGACTTTTTTTGACCAAAATTATCTTTTTGGTCAAAAGTTGACCTATTGGCTCAATGGGTTGGTCATTTGGTCAAGGATTGACCATTATGACCAAAGATGACTTTTTGGTAAAAAGTTAAACTATTTGGTCAATGGGTTGGTCACTAGGTCAAGGATTGACCATTTTGAACAAAGTTGACTTTATGGTCAAAGATTGACATACTGGATCAATAATTGGTCATTAGGTAAAAAATTGACTATTTTGACCAAAATTGACTTTTGGTCAAAAGTTGACGGATCGGGTCAATGGGTTGGTCACTAGGTCAGAAATTGACAATTTTGACCAAAGTTGACTTTTTGGTCAAAAGTTGACCTATTAGGTCAATTGGGTGGTCATTAAGTCAAAAATTGACAATTTTAACAAAAATGAAATTTTCCTCAAAAGCTGACTTATTGGGTCAATGAGTTGGTCATTATGTCAAAAATTGACTATTTTGACCAAAGTTGACTTTTTGGTCAAAAGTTGATCTATTGCGTCAATGGGTTTGTCATTGAGTCAAGGATTGACCATTTTTACTAAGGTTGAATTTTTGGTCAGAGATCGACTTATTGGGTCATTAATTGGTCATTAGGTCAAAAATTGATTATTTAGACCAACATTGAAATTTTGGTCAAAAGTTGACCCATTGGGTCGATGGGGTGGTCAATGGGTCCGAAATTAACCATTTTGACCAAAGTTGACTTTTTGGTCAAAAGTTGACATATTGGGTCAATGGGGTAATCATTTGTTCAAAAATAGACTATATTGACCAAAATTGACTTTTTGGTCAAAAATTGACCTATTGTGTCAATGGGTTGGTGATTGTGTCAAAGATTGACTATTTTGACTAAAGTTCACTTTTGGTCAAAAGTTGAGCTATTGAGTAAATGGGTTGGTCATTAGGTCAAGGATTAACAATTTTAATCAAAGTTGACTTTTTATAAGATATTGACTTATTCGGTCAATAATTGGTCATTATGTGAAAAATTGATTGTTTTGGTCAAATGTTAACCGATTCGGTCTTTGGTTTGGTCATTGGGTCAAGGATTGACCATTTTGACCAATGTTGACTTTGTTATCAAAAGTTGATCTATTGGGTGAATGGTTATTGGGTCAGAAATTCGCCATTTTAACAAAACTTGACTTTTTGGTCAAAAGTTGACTTATTGGGTTAATGGGGTGGTCATTAGGTCAAAAACTAACAATTTTGACCAAAATTAAATTTTTGATCAAAAGTTGACCTATTGGGTCAATGGGTTGGTATTGGGTGAAGGATTGGCCATTTTGACCAAAGTTGACTTTTTGGTCAAAAGTTCACCTATTGGGTTAATGGGTTGGTCATTGAGTAAAAGATTGACAATTTCGACCAAAGTTATGTTTTTGGTCAGAGATTGACATATTTGGTCAATAAATGGTCATTCGGTCAAAAATTGATTATTTTTACCAAAATTTTGTTTTTGGTCAAAAGTTGACCCGTTGGATCAATTTGGTAGTCATTATGTCAAAAATTGACCATTTTGACCAAAGTTAACTTTTTGTCAAAAGTTGACCTATTAGGTCAATGGGTTGGTTATTGGGTCAGAAATTGACAATTTTGACCAAAGTTGACATTTTGGTCGAAAGTTGACCTACTGGGTCAATTGGGTGGTCATTAGATCAAAAATTGTCAATTTTGACAAAAATTGAATTTTTGTCAAAAGTTGACCTATTTGGTCTATGGGTTAATCATTATGTCAAAAAATGACTATTTTGACCAAAATTGACTTTTTGGTCAAAAGTTAACCTATTGAGTCAATTAGTTAAAGATTGACCATTTTGACAATAGTTGTGTTTTTGGTCAAAAGTTGACCTATTGGGTTAATCGGTTGGTCATTGGGTCAAGGATTTACCATTTTGACCAAAGTTGACTTTTTGGTTAGAGATTGACTTACTGGGTCAATAATTGGTCATTGGTCAAAAATTGACTATTTTGACAAAAATTGAATTTTTGTCCAAAAGTTGACTTATTGGGTCAATGGGGTGGTCAGTGGATAAAAAATGACAATTTAGACCAAAGTTGACTTTTTTTTGTCAAAAGTTAACATATTAGGTCAATGGGGTGGTCATTAGGTCAAAAATTGACTATATTAACAAAAATTAACTTTTTGGTCAAAAATTGACCTATTGTGTCAATGGGTTGGTCATTATGTCAAGGATTAACTATTTTTTACTAAATTTCACTTTTTGGTCAAAAGTTGAGCTATTGGGTAAATGGGTTGGTCATTAGGTCAAGGATTGACCATTTTGATTAAAGTTGACTTTCTGGTCAGATATTGATTTATTGGGTCAATAAATTGTCATTATGTCAAAAATTCATTATTTTGGTCAAATGTTAACATAATGGGTCTATGGGTTGGTCATTGTGTCAAGGATTTACCATTTTGACCAATGTTGACTTTGTCGTCAAAAGTTGACCTATTGGGTTAATGGTCATTGGGTCAGAAATTGACCATTATAACCAAACTTGACTTTTTGGTCAAAAGTTGACCTATTGGGTTAATGGGATGGTAATTAGGTCAAAAATTAACAATTTTGACCAATATTAATTTTTTAGTCAAAAGTTAACCTATTGGGTCAATGGGTTGGTAGTGGGTCAAGGATTGACCATTTTGACCAAAGTTGACTTTTTGGTCAAAAGTTGACCTATTGGGTCAATGGGTTGGTCAATGAGTAAAAGATTGACAATTTCGACCAAAGTTGACTTTTTGGTCAGAGATTGACATATTCGGTCAATAATTGGTCATTCAGTCAAAAATTGATTATTTTGACCAAAATTTAGTTTTTGGTCAAAAATTGACCCATTGGGTCAATTTGGCAGTCTCTATGTCAAAAATTGACCATTTTGACCAAAGTTAACTTTTTATCAAAAGTTGAACTATTGGGTCAATGGGTCGAGTTATTGTGTCGAAATCGACCATTTTGACCAAAGTTGACATTTTGGTCAAAGTCGACTTATCAGGTCGATCAGTGGTCATTATATCAAAAATTGTCAATTTTGGCAAAAATTGACTTTTTGGTCAAAATTTGACATATTTGGTCAATGGGTTGGTCATTATGTAAAAAATTGACTATTTTAACTAAAATTGACTTTTTGGTCAAAGTTGACCTATTGGGTCATGGGTTAAAGATTGACTACTTTGAAAATAGTTAAGTTTTTGGTCAAAAGTTGACCTATTGGGTCAATGGGTTGGTCATTGGGTCAAGGATTGACCATTTTGACCAAAGTTAACTTTTAGTCAGAGAATGACTTAGTGGGTCAACAATTGGTCATTGGTCAAAAATTGACTATTTTGCTCAAAATTGAATTTTTGGCCAAAAGTTAACCCATTGGGTCAATGGGGTGGTCAGTGGGTCAGAAATCGAACATTTTGTCCAAAGTTGACTTTTTTGTCGAAAGTTGACCTATTGGGTCAATGTGGTGGTCATTAGGTCAAAAATTGATTTATTAATCAAAATTGACTTTTTGGTCAAAAGTTGACCTTTTGTGTTAATTGGTTGGTCATTGTGTCAAGGATTGACTATTTTAGTCAAGAGTTGACCTATCGGGTAAATGGGTTGGTCATTGGGTCAAGGATTGACCATTTTGACCAAAGTTAACTTTTTGGTCAAAAGTTGACCTATTGGGTTAATGGGTTGGTCATTTGGTAAGAAGTTCACCATTTTAACCAAACTTGACTTTTTCAAAAGTTGACCAATTGGGTTAATGACATAGTCATTTGGTCAAAAATTGACAATTTTGACCAAAATTAACTTTTTGGTAAAAATTTAACCTATTAGGTCAATGGGTTGGTCATTGGGTTAAGGATTAACCATTTTGACCAAAGTTGATCTTTTGGCGAAAAGTCGATCTATTAGGTCGATGGGTTGGTCATTGAGTAAAAGATTGACAATTTCGACAAAAGTTGACTTTTTGATCAAAGATTGACTCATCGGGTCAAGAATTGGTCCTTCGGTCAAAAATAGATTATTTTGACCAGAATTTATTTTTTGGTCAAAAGTTGACCCATTGGGTCAATTGGGAGGTCATTATGTCAGAAATTGACCATTTTGAACAAAGTTAACTTTCCATCAAAAGTTGTTCTATTGGGTCAATGGGTTGGTCATTGGGTCAGAAATTGACAATTTTGACTAAACTTAACTTTTTTGTCAAAAGTTGACCTATCGAGTCAATGGGGTGGCCATTAGGTAAAGAATTGACTATTTTGACCAAAACTGACTTTTTGGTCAAATGTTGACCTATTGGGTCAATAGGTTGTTCACTGGGTCAAAGATTGACCATTTTGACCAAAGTTGACTTTTTGGTCAAAAGTTAAACTATTGAGTCAGTAAGTTGGTTTTTGGGTCAAGGATTGACCATTTTGACCAAAGTTTACTTTTTGGTCATTGGGTTAGAAATTAGTCATTTTGAACAAAGTTTACTTTTTGGTCAAAAGTTCAACTTTTTTATCAATGGGATGGTCATTAGGTCAAATATTCACTATTTTGACCAAAAATTGACTTTTTGGTCAAAGTTGACCTACTTAGTCAATGGGTTGGTCATTGGGTCAAGGATTGACCATTTTGACCAAAGTTGACTTTTTGGTCAGAGATTGACTTATTGGTTCAAAAATTGGTCATTAGGTTAAAAATTAAATATTTTGACAAAAATTGAATTTTTGGTCAAAAGTTAACCCATTGGGTCAACGGGGTGGACATTGGGTCAGAAATTGACCATTTTGTCCAAAGTTAACTTTTTGTTTAAAAGTTGACCTATTTGGTCAATAAGTTGGTAATATGGTCAAGAATTGACCATTTTGACCAAAGATGACTTTTTGGTCAAAAGTCGACCTATCGGGTCAATGGTTGGTCATATAGGTCAAAATTTGATCATTTTGACCAAAGTTAACTTGTTTGTCAAAAGTCGACCTATTGGGTCAATATGTTGATCATTAGGTAAAAATTGACCATTTTGATCGAAGTTGACTTTTTGGTCAAAAGTTAACCTATTGGGTCAATGGGTTTGTCATTAGGTTACGGATCGACAATTTTGACCAAAGTTCGATTTTTTGGTTAGAGATCGAATTATCGAGTCAATAATTGGTCATTAATTCAAAATTGACTATTTCGACCAAAATCGACTTTTGGTCAAAATCGACTCATTAGGCCAATGGGTTGGTCATTGGGTCAAGCATTGATCATTTCGACCAAAGTTGACTTTTTTGTCAAAGATTGGCTTACTGGGTCAATAATTGGGCATTAGGTTAAAAATTAACTATTTTGATCAAAAATTGACTTTATGGTCAAAAGTTAACCTATTAGGGCAGTGGGTTGGTCATTGGGTCAAGGATTGACCATTTTGACCAAAGTTGAATATTTGGTCAAAAGTTGACCTATTTAGTCAATGGGTTGGTCATTGATTCAAAAATCGACCATTTTGACCAAATCGACTTTTTGGTTAAAAGTTGACATATTTGGTTAATGTGTTGGTCATTGGGTTGGAAATTGACCATTTTGACCAAAATTGAATTTTTGGTCAAAAGTTGACTTATTTGGTCAATGGTTGGTCATTAGGCAAAAATTGATTATTTTGACCAAAATAGATTTTTTGGTCAAAAGTTGACCTGTTAGGACAAT